>JMFS01130296.1:0-46921 GCA_000699545.1 Podiceps cristatus | reverse complement strand
AGCCCTGCGGCGGCAGCCTGGCACTTCCTCAATCTCTGCCCTCAGATCCGAGCGGGAGGGAGCGCGGCTGCTGCCCTGTTTACCCCTCGCCTCCCAGCAGTTACCTGCCGAAAGGTGCCAGGGCACTACCGGTCTCAGAAACGTCATGCTCTGGTTTGCCTCCCTTTACCTGAAAGTGGATCTTTTCCTGCTCGAGTACGACTACCGTCCTCCTAGATTTCCACACAGAATTTGAAGTTTGGGGCTGTAAAGGCTAAAACATGCGTGCGGAGAGCTCGATCTGTAGAGTAATTGCTGCTTTTTTGTAGCAGTGTTGGCTAAAATGCTCTGTAGAAACACTGACGAGAGTCAGCGGTAGCCTGAAGACATGTTTCTGGCCTTTTTGATCTCCCTGTGCCAGGCCGTACAGCTGCAACCCACGTGGAGCCCAGGAATTGGGGTGCGTTCCCGGAGCAGATCTAGTCTTGACCTGAAGGCTTTGAGACATGGAGCGTGCACAGCCTGCCCTGGCAGTGTGGGTTTGTTCGGGGTTTCATACACAGCAGTTAGTTGTCCTTGTTGCTTAGCTCGTCTCTTTTTTGAGACTAGGCTTTGTTTGTGCCGCGTACTCCGATAGATTTACTCGTGTTTGTGTTTTCTTCTCATCAGACTAAAACCTCCTGGTTTGAAGAGGAAGTGGGGAAGCGAGTAGCTTTAGGGAATGATGGCGTGCCAGGATTAGCTGCGCTGAGGCCATGGTTTTCCAAGCCAGGTGAATGAAAGAGTTTCACCCACCCCTTGGGCAGCTCATTTTCATCCATGTCAGCACAAGCATTTGTAGGCAGAATTAGACTGGGAAGCTAAACCAAATTGGGAGGAAAAAAAAAAAATCCAGATCAGCTCCAAAATGTTTTCACTGGCACAAGAGGGCAGATGAGACGCCTTCTTTTCGGTAACAATAGTGGCTTATAGTGGACTGCAGCGTAGGCAAAAGTATAGGTCCCCTGCCAGATTTCATACCCGTGCTTCTGAAATGAAAGCACATAGTTCTCATGCTTAGGCCAATTGTAGATTTACTTATTTTTAATGCTGTTATTGATGCTTAGGGGCGTGACTAGTGGCATTGTGATTTGCCTAAAGCTAAGAGGTTTGTTTTGCTATGAATATGGTGCAGCGGTAACTACACCTTGTACTGCCCTTGTGCTGAAAGCCTCATCTGCCTGGGAAAGCATCTCAGGAGCTGTCTCTTGGACATTGTCCCTTCAGGAGAGGCACAGCCCTCCCCCTCCGCTGGCTTCCCCCCGATCTAACCCAAACCTAGGCTAGTACATCCACGTGGCACACAGCAGCGCAAATTCAAAATCCCAGCTCTGTGCCAGAGGTGGGAGAGCCATGGTGTCTTCCAGTGTCCAACACAATGTCTTTATTTACCAAGGCAAACCAAACAAACCTCTTGGTTAAGTATCAACCCTTGTTGGTTTAGTAACTGTATAGTGAGAAGGTGCAGGCTGGCATATCCAGGAACCTAATTAGCAATAGCATTTGTTCCTCGGTGCAAGTTAGTCTCTTGGAGTTGTTTGATTATGAAGTGGCAGTTTTCTGAGTTAGAGCTGTCTGTAAGTCATGCTGATTTTAGAAGTTCAGGGCAGATTTCCAGCACTGTTCCAGTGAAACTCCTTGGTAAGGTGATTTTCTCCTAAGAAGATGGTTTTGAGCTGGACAGATTGTTTCATTTATATTGTCATGAGAATTTGTCATTACCACCACATTTCTATTATCCCACTGATACCGAATTTTATATCGGTAGGGTTGACACCAGGCATGGCCTAGGCCCAAAGCTGTTCAAGGAACTAAGTCTACAACATCAGTATTCTGAGAACAGACTTTAAAAGAACTTCACTGAAACGGTTAGATGACTCTGTTTTATGTTGTACTCCATAACACAAATACTGAATAATACGTAATTTAACGAAGTATCAAAAGCCTTTGTGTAGAAATTCTTAAAAGACCGTAAGAAACATGAATAGCACCTGAAAGTCTGGGAAAGATGAAGCTGTAACAGGCTGGCTGTTGAGCTGCAAGAGCCTCCTTGCAAATCTGGAAGGCAACCTCAGAATGAACATTGAACTGGGCTTTGCCCTGGTACAGTATCTTTTGGCACTAAAAACCTCCTTTATTATCTAATTGGTTATATAAAGCTTTGTTATTATAAATAGGTGAACTTAAATTTTCCCCATTTCTAGGCACGCTATATTTAACCTTTAGCTCAGTTTTATATTTGTGTAGCCTAAGGCTGATCTTGTCCTGCAGTCAGTCCTAGAAAAGGTCATTTCTTCTCTCACTCCTCACCTGTGACAACTGTCCTTGATTCTTCTGGGTTTGACCTAACTTTTAGGCTAAAGGTTTTAAATTTCTAAATACTTCTTGCTAAAGAGATCTACAAAAGCCTATTAATGCTATTACCCCCACCCCCCCGCCTTCTTCGTAAACAACTCCTAGTTGGTTTTGATGTTAGAAGCAGTCTGCGTACATCACCTCTGACAGAGTCTCTGACTTGAGCTCTCAGGTATGGCTGAAAGTCTGCAAGCAATGGAATTCATCCACTTTGCTGCCTACGTTTCAGCTGCAAAGGCTTGTTTCTTAGGGTTCAGTTTAACAGGACACCAAGCACTAATCTGGTATCTTCTCTCACCAGTGAAATATCCCAAATCCTTCCCACAGCGTCATCTTACACCTACAAGCTCTTTCTTCAGTAATTAGCAGAACTCTGCTCATGATAACCACAGCTTCTACTTTGAGCATCTTCTCTAGTTTGGCTTGGCGTGATTACTGTTTACCCGTCTTGGCAGAAGCCTGGTGTGATCTCAGACGATTCACACTGCTGAAGCAGGATACACGCCTACATCTCTGTGCAAGCAGACGATCAGCAGAAACTGCAGTTATGTGCCTGGATAGGGCTGGCAGAGAACCATTAAAGTTATTTGTCTCCCCTCACATCTACCCAAATAGGTAAAACTGCTCTCTGGTTTTAGTTCCGTGGGACCAGGCTGGCAGAACTGCAGGTGTAAACTTTCATTTGCAGTGAAAATTACAGCTGTGAGTATACAAGTCAATGAAATTCCTTTCTTCACTGGACAGATTGCCAAAACAGATCCCACCCACAACTGCAGGTTTTACGGTGTCCAGACTGGCAGATTAGCACTGTAAAGTGCTGGCAGATTAGCAGAGTATAGTGGGGAAACCCGGGTAAAACTGGGCTATCTCCACCCAACTGGAGACACTTGAGTTGCTGAGAGCGGGGGCAAATTCGGAATATAAGCAAAAAGTCCCCCATGCCTATCTTGTAAGAGTAGTGACAAGAGCAGAGTCTAGTTCAGAGGTAACAACACAACTGAAGTTCCAGCCAGGGCCGCTGCAAGATCTTGGCAGCATGAAGGTAGTTTGAGACTGTGGAGAGATGCGTTTGTTTCAGAGTGAAGGAAAAATACCCTTTTTGCTTGTTTGTTTTGTTTTTGCAGAGCTCACATAGACCTTTCCAAAATGATTTCCTCAAGTCAATATGGGTCTCACTCCTGGGAGCTCTTGGTGACAGTTGATCATCAGCATGAAGAGGTACAAAAGGAATTTTTACTACGGGTCACAGGGGACCTTCATATTGGAGGAGTGATGCTGAAATTAGTAGAACAAATCAGTGAGTAAAGACCTGTTTAATTTACACAGTGTTATTAAAATCATACATGCAGCTTTCCTTCTACAAAAAGAGGCTCCTGTGCATTCTGAAATGGTGCTGCCTTACTTAATGTAGCAGTACACTGAGCGTGTAGGTGCTCCAGACTCCGGGTTTTTACGTGGCCAGAACCGCCCCATACCACCCGTGATTAAAGCCGCTATACTATCACACTGCAAACAAAACTTTACTTAGTTTTTGTCTTCCAGTTAGACAAATATAATTGGACTAGACTAACTATTCAGCTCCCTTTCCAGATAGACTTTATAGGTACCTAGTTCGAGAGGCAATAAAGGCATCTGGTACTCTATTTATCCATCTGTAGCAGTCGAAGAGACCAGAGTAGTTGTTACACAGGCACTTCAGAAGTTACTGTTTCCCGGGCTGTAGTGGCATTCTAGCCAAAATCTGAGCCACGTTATCCATTGTGTATATCCAGTAGGGAACAGCTGCGGAGGGCAGAGAGTGGCCAGGTCAAAGTTGGGAAGAGAAAAGTAAAATATCCTGTATATGACCACAGCAAGTCAGCACTATAGGCAATAAGTGATTTTAGGTTTCTTTAATTCAAAGCCACCAAATGGAGCTGCCTTCTGCGCTCTGAGGCTGCAGAATGGCAGATGCAGACAAGATAGTATGGTATTTGATTATTATATCAATGCCACAGGGTCTTCCTATGCAACTCACTCTTCAAGTGTTGTTATTTATCCTGGAATTCTTAAATCTAGAAGTCTTCAGTCACCAACTTCACACAGAAAGGACCCCATCTGCTACATTAGACTCGCCGAGTGGGAAAAACGTGAGCTTTCTATTTCTAGAAAGATCTAGAAAGACAAGATTTGTGGCAACAAAAAAAAAAAGTGTTAAAAAAACCTCCTTGAAAGTTTAGTCTAGCTTAACTTCAGACAAACAAGAAGAGAAAAACTAAACTATAACAAAAAGCTTTAGCAAAGTAGTGTCAAGAAATTGGAAATCAGCAACTTAATGATTTCAGAATTCTTCATTGCCAAATGAACGGTTTTGTTTTCAAACACGGTTTTTGAAGGAAACAAAAGGGAGATGCACAAGATATTCTTTCCAAAAGGCTGCCATTTGGTGGAAGGACATTTTTCTATGAAAACCCTTTGTGATGGAAAAGCTCTACTTGGAGACTGTGGTTTTATCAAGGATAAAACAGCATTATTTTCCAGCATTAAAGCAGGTAGCAAATCTGTGCTACGGTTTTACCAACTTCTCTGCACTCTTACACCCACAATTCAGCCAGCAAACCAAAGGTAGCTGGACTTCTCGCTGGGTCAGAAGGCTAACTTTTCACAGTATTTTTATTACTAGTACTCAAGTAGTGCAAAAAGTTTTCTATATTGAGTAATATTTAAACCAAATCTGTAACTAAGTGATTTGTGTCAGCAGCTCTCAATACACATTTGTTTTGTTTTTTTTTTACCAAGAAACTACAAAATAGGATGGGGCTCTACTGTGCTATAGACACACTGAGGAATAGGCTCTGCCTGGTGGAGCTGATGAGCAGGAACGAGAAATGATGCACAAGACTGAAACAACTTGACCGAGATCACGTGGAAACTTTACCTGCTACTACACATCATTGGCATCTGGGAAGTCATCTAAACTTGGAATTCCCCACGGAACTGAGAGCAGCAATGCTTTCTCTCTTTCCTTATGCACGTGCTTCTCATACTGATCTAGTCAAGGTTTTGACACCTTTCAGGTCAGGATAGCTTACCGCAAGAGCAATCAGAGAAAAGCCACCGTTCTCCCCCTCCAAAACTCTTAATTCAAGTCATGAACCAAGTCTTTTATCTGTTCTCGATTCAGCAAGCCTTACTGTATCTGTATGTTTTCAAAATACAAAATATACAAACATTTTTGACCTAAGCAAAACACAGGCAAGTCCACATTAGTGAAAGAAGACAGTCATCTCTTGGCAGGTTTTTGTAGGCAACCCCCATCAGTCCCTGGTCAGTCACACCAGCCTGCCCTCCTGCACAGACTGATTAAAGGTTTAACTGGACCATATCACATCCCGCCCATTCTAACCCCCTTACAAGTTTCTACCTCCCTTACAAGCTTCTGCATCCTGTGTGGTAGAGGTGGTCATCTTATTTGTTAGAGACCTTGTGAACTCCTTCCCGATTGTCAGGGGGCTTACTCCCAAAATAGTAATTCTTTTCCCTGGTTATTTAAAGAAAGTTGCCACTGTAAAATTGTTCTAAGGTGAACACCCTTGTTCATCTAACTGTGCAGCCACAGAGGAGAGCTGAGAACAGCCCTTAGCGGTGTGTCACCAAGGCTTCAAGGGACTCGCTGCTGGTTTTTAACACTACAGAGGTGAGCTGTGCAGTGGTGCTTCCCAGGAGATTGTGGAAGAACTTGGTTGCACCCAAGTGTGCACAAGGTTTTGTGGGAGGATTTTCAGCTTGCACTATCAAGTCGCAAAGTGGGTATCCTTGTTATTAGCCCATATCCCAGCACAATCCAAGTAGCATTGGACCATGTATAGCGCCAGATTCAGGAGATGCACTTTCCCTGTGGATATCTGTAAGGTTACAGCAGTGCCACGGTCAGCATCTACGTTAATTCTTCAGGGAAAGCAAAGTTAGTTCCCAGTGACTGCCACAAGTATTCAGCAAATGGGGTCTAGGTCTCAGGAACTGTAGTTGCTACTGTCATGTAAATAAACTCTCCTGGTTGCAGAGCACTGTTTCCAAACCAACCTTTTTTGTGTATTTGTTCCACAGTTTATTAATGACTATCTTGTGTTTTCCTAGAAATATCACAAGATTGGTCAGACTATGCTCTTTGGTGGGAGCAAAAAAAATGTTGGCTTCTGAAAACCCACTGGACGCTTGATAAATGTGGGGTGCAGGCGGATGCTAAGCTGTTCTTTACTACTCAGCACAAAATGCTGCGGCTTCGCTTGCCAAACATGAAGACTGTGAGACTGAAAGTCTGCTTCTCTTCTGTGGTATTCAAAGCTGTCAGTGACATCTGCAAAATTCTCAGTAAGTAAAGCTGAATCCCCTCTGGCAACTAAGTTGGAGGGTTTTATTAGGTGACTTTGTTTTAATGTGAAGTCCTTACTCACAAAACTGTTTAGCTCAAGAAGAAATTTGGATTGAGTTGAACCGAGATCAAAAGACATAGTTTTTTTTTGGGGGGGGGGTTTAGTATCCAGTACATGTCAGTGGTTCTCAGTCTTTGCGATAAGTGATGCAAACAGTGTCGGAAATGCGTCCCACGAGCTGCAGGAGTTTGGAATAGTCAAAGTCCCGTTGACGGTTTGTAGGGATCCTTGTCCTCCTCGAGCGGGACTCAGTCCTGCTTATTCTGTGCCATTGACTAAGAGCTGGAGCTTATCAGTCTGCTACACCAGCTTTCACCAGAGGCAATTTTACTGGTGTCAGCTGATTTATCACCCGCTTTCACTAGCATTAATGATATTCAACTCAGCCTATTGCTGCTTTTATGTTTTTACTTCAGAAGAAGCATGCTTTAAATGTTCAAAACTTTTATACGCCCAAACCTCTTCAGGTCAGGGCATACCCAACTACCCCACACGTGCCTGTGTTGCAACACTGAGTCCCCACGTCTCTGCTCTTTCCAATAATGGAGCACCTCCAAGCAGAGATGAGGTTTTGGAGCATGCCGGACCTCTGTGCCTGTGATCAATAAGAGTAAGTTGAGTCTGCAAACAGTCTTCAGAATCCCTTAGTTTTAGGTATTCTTTAATTTAGATTTTCAAAGCTTAGGCCACTACCGCATCCATCTTCAGGAGGAATTTACCACCTCATATTGACCACAATGCAACTTTCAATTTCAACTTCTGGCATTGGATTGTGAAAGTATAATATAACTTTATTACACTTAACAGCTCTGATAAAATGATGCCATAATTGTTCAACTGAAATTTGGCTGAATTAAATATTTCTACCTAGATTTTTCTACCTAGATTTTTCTTCCAGATTGAGTCAGTACAGGAACCCTGTAACTTTTCTCATGAGTGAGTACTGTCAAAACAAAAATGTCTTTGCTTACCTCAGGATAAAAGTGGTTTTTAATGCCAGGTTTGCAACCAACAATACATGTCTCAGTCGATAGTGCATTAGGGAATAGTGTATAGCCGAGACAGAATCTTGTACATGAAATACAGTGAATAATAAAAGGCGTGAACTTCAAATACAGTGGTTCCATTTCTGTTCTTGATTATTCTTAAGTCAGATGTTTCCTTGAGGTTATTATGCTCAAAGGTGACTCCAGAGTCATTGGGGAGAAAGAGTTTTTCCCCTGAAATGCAGTTAAACTTGTTACAAAAGCAGGCTTAAATCCTGTCAAAATTCACCCTCACAGCCCAAAGTCTTTGGCCTTGTAGTTGAATTACTGGATTTTCCATGGCTACTGCTTTGAACCTACTAAAAATAAAATTTGCATTGCGACATGGAGCTTCCCCAAATGCTATTACCAACCATGGGCTTTTTTTAAATGTAATCTACTAAGTTTGAAATGTTTCATCTTGCTTCACTTCCCAAATTGCCATTGTAGATATTAGACGGTCAGAAGAACTGTCCTTGCTGAAGCAATCAGAAGACATGCTCAGAAAGAAAAAGAAAAAAGACAAGAACAGCAAAGAAGCAGTTACAGATGATATTTTAAACCTGTGCAACTCCCCAGTGAGATCTGGATTATCAGGTGATGAAAAATCAATATGATTTTATTGTTCTGACTGAGAGTCAAAAAAAAAAAAAAAGGAAGAAATCCTTTGCTACAGAATTAAAACCAGGAAGACCAGTTTAACGTAGGATGGTAGTCAGAGAGTCACAGTTGGCCTGAAATTAGTGGCTTCGAGACATCACTGAAATCTCCAATATATCAATATTCTTCTGTTGTCTTTTTAAATGTTTTCCTCTCCATTGATATGAGAGAGGCCATACCAGAAAACAGGTGATCAGCTGTGGCCCTGCATACAGGACACGCTTGCCACTCTTTGAAAATGTGAGAGCACTCTTGAAATGCTCAACAATTTTGGCAACCTAAAAGGAAAAGGAGAAATAAAGGCTTGAAAGTATGTGTTTCCTATTTCCAGCACAACTGAGGTATCTCACAGAACAAGAAAGAGCATTTCTGTCCCTGAGCTCACTTCACCTGTGAAAGGACAAGGCCTGCTGTACACAGCGGAGATAGGAGACTGTCTTGAAAGAAAAGGGTTAATCTTTTATGACGGGAAGTCATAAGGCAGTTTTCCCTAGAATAACACGTTACTCTCTTAACTTTCAGGAAGTCCAGGTTTATACAGTAAAACCATGACACCCGTTTATGATACCACCAGCGGGACACCAGCTGCTTCTACAATTACGTGGTTCAGCGACAGTCCCTTGACTGAGCAGAACTGCAGCATCCTCACTTTAAGTCATCCCAACTGCTCTCCAGAAACACTAGCAGAGATGTACCAGCCTCGGACTTTAGCTGACAAAGCCAAACTCAATGCAGGGTAAGATGCCTCTCTTTGAGATCTTTTTGTTAGCTGGCTTAACCAGGGTGGTATTAATCCTGCTTTTTTCAGTGTAGGGCAGAATTTGCAAAACAAACCCCTGATGTATGGCTCTATTGATATATAAAAACATGCTCTGATCTAGGTTTTGTTTCAGAAATACTTGCTCTTTTTGATGTTTCTTTTTTTCCTTATGCAACATACTTGGTTAGACAATTTTGTTTTAAAGTGATGAATGATCTAATTGTGCAGGCTCTGGACTAAATTCCATTGTCAGATGAAGACAAATCCAGTGGAGTAAGTAGCACTGTGGGCACAGCTAAAAGACAGTTTGGATAGCAAACTCCAAAGGCTTTAAACAGGCAGTGGAAATACACATGTGGATAAATTCAGTAAAGCTCTAATGCGTTACAACAAATAGGTGATTTCTTGAATTATGCACAAACAAGGATTGCTTATCGTACATCATAGAATACAGAGCACTAGAGGGTTTAGAAAGTGTTGGAGAGGATTGTCTCTCTAGCATTAAAACATGGATTGTCATTTTTAAATCCATGGAGCATTTAACAGTGACTTTGATATTTTCTTTGGATTGCACTGGAGAACAGAAGTAGCTAGAATTTATAAAAGAGAGCAAATACTGAAATGAAAAGTGGGAGTTCTAAATATACAGGTACACTTTTGCCTTGGCTTAACTGCACCTCGCATTTCTGGAGATCGAGAAGAACGAATCTTACTGGCATGGGTCACCCCACAACTAATTACTGCTCAGTTTCTGGTGTCAACTTCTCATGTTTTGAATAGTGTTAGAGTGAAGATAGGAAGATTTTAGGTATCATGTTTATACAGTGAAAGTTGGAAACCCATATGAACGTTCCACCTTCCCAAGTTATGTGACATTTCCCCAGACTTGCAGGAATTAGAGCTGTTTGTTCCCCCTTTTGTTTCACAAGTACATTGGAGCTCTGCAGGTGTAATAGTTTTACCTGTACAGATGAATCTGTGGGTTGTTTTTTTCCGCAGCTGGCTAGATTCATCTCGATCACTTATGGAACAAGGCATTCTGGAGGACGATCAACTTCTTTTACGCTTTAAATATTACACTTTCTTTGATTTGAATCCAAAAGTAAGAGCTTTGTTTTTATTGCTATTCATTGTTTGCCTGCTTTCATGTCAAGGAGCTATAGCACAAGGATACTGAATTTCAGCTAGGATTTGTTACAGGCCCTTCAGAGATCAAATTCAACTTCTTCCCTTCAGCTAAGGCTGCACTTTTCCCCTCTGGACACTGAATCACTGTTCCTCACCTGAAATAAGATCTTAAGCATAAAGATGAGATCTGAAGAGCAACAGAAACAGTATCAAGATTTCCAGAGGGGCTGGTTTACTTTCTGCCTCTCTTTAGGACAAAAAAATTAAGGGGGCAACTAAACCAACAGTATCCTAAATGATGTAAAGGTAAAAGCCCTATTTTTGAAAATGGACTTAAAAATTACATCTATGTTCCACTGCCCATCACTGAATATTCAGCTTTTCTGGGCTGAAGCACTCAGGCACTTAAATCTGTTTCAATGTTTAATTGAACTTGGAAAGTTCAACGGAAGTGTTTAAGTCCCATTTGAAAACAAGACTTAAGTCTTCAAAAATGTTTTCCGCAAGTTGTCTCGTTTGCCTTTATTGCCACTAGAAGTCAGTCAGGGTGGTTATGTTAATCCAGTGTTTTTAAGGCTTGAGTGATACATTTAGTGATATTAAAGCACGATCATCGACCAGTGTAAATCAACAAGAGTTCAAATGTGAATTTTAGAGGATTTGGTCTTCACGTTGCTCTCTTCTGTAAATTCTGTAATACTCTCTCATTTCAGGTATCTCAGATAAACAGAAGGGCACTTTCTAGTTCAGGTGGCATGGTTTGGGGTGAAATGCCATCCCCACTAAAATTCAAGTACATGTCTCAACATCAGCAGCCCGAACATTTCCCTTCTTTGCCCCAGCATAGGATGAAATAACCCAAACCAGCTTCAGGCTGCTTCATAGCTCACCACTACTGGGAGAGGTCATGCTCCAAGGTTTACCCTCCCGCCACCTACCTTTCACCAGCTCTGGGGCCTGAATATTTCTGTGAATTACTGCAGCTTATTAATCAGGTACATAATAAGAAACAACCTCAAACTAAAAAATGGATAGTGAATTAAAGCAGTTCACAGCAGGATCTGACAGATGTCAAGCCAGTGCACAGACAGAGCCAGAACCGAAAAAGCCAAGAGCAGAAGAGAAGTGAGGAATAAGAGTTTGTGCCTTTTGGTGGTAGCGAGCTGCTGATGGTCACGTTCATATCAGCCGTGTCACGTTATTTTCACTCTCAAAGTGTGGTTTCACATTTCGGTTAAGCCAGCCCAAGGCCTGCTACCACAAAAGGGGATGTCTTAATCTCCCCTTCTGCTTCAGCCCAGGCCTCCTGATTACTTTTCTGTTGGATCAGCAAGTGGCTGTGACCCTACACACAGTCACACGAGCTAGTACAGGAGAAGGGTGGGAACACACAGCCGGGCAGAGGTGGGGGAGGAAGGAAACAGCCTTCACGGCTCCAGCCCAATGTTAGATCAGCTGCAGCTCGCTGGTTGTGACTCTGTATCTTGATGGTCGTTAATAACCAACATTGGGTTTTTTTGCTACAGTATGACGCAGTGCGAATAAACCAAATATATGAACAAGCCCGTTGGGCCATCCTGTTAGAAGAAATTGACTGCACAGAGGAAGAAATGCTGATCTTCGCTGCACTACAGGCACGTACTTGATCCAGGCTGCAAAACCTGTTTCCTCAAGAGGCAGGCACAAGCTAGGACAAGACCAGGACAGAGCCCAGGCCAATAGCTCTGCTTGGACTGGGGGTCTGCTATTTGAGTGAGAAACAATAAGCAGCATCCACCAGCTAAACCAACTAAACTCAGTAGCAACACATCATTATTCAAACTGACACAATTGTGGAACCATTTACTAACATTATCTAAAGCAAACCCTACCCAGGATGTAACTTTGATACCAGTCTATTCAGAAGGGGATTACTACGACGTGTCGCTTCCCATACCAGCTACCACCCTTTCACATATTCTTCCTGAAAATCTCTCTAATACATAGATGCATACGTTCACAACAGACCAGAAAAAGCTACGGCACAATGTGAAAACAGGGATGCTATGGCGTACATAGAAATTTAACGTGACCTAGCATTGCTTAGCCCCTGACTGTAGGTAATAAGGCATAAATGTTTATTAATAATAAATTCATTCCTTTTATATGTAAATGGAGGTGCAAAAAAATTCACAGCCTGCCACTGCGGAACACCACAGAACCTTGCTGCCGAGTTTCTCCCTGGTATGGGTGGCACTCACAGTACTAAGGAGAGAAGGTAGCAGCGAGTCAGCCTCACCAAACAGGGACGATTGCGCAGTGAAGGAATACAAATACTGGCAATTAAAATAGGAAACTGTTACCAGTAATTGCCCCGGAGATCATAGTGGACATACCTCTTTCCTTGTGAAAAAGCCCATGGTTCTGTGCTGCAGACCTTTATGCAGTTGTCCAAGACCCAGAAGACCAAATGGCCTATTTTCATATGCTGTGGTTGTGTGTTGCTAATTGATATATTGACTATTTGATAATGATGTTTTATTTTAGTATCATGTAAGCAAGTTATCATTATCGTCAGAGGCACAAGATTTCACCTGTGAATCAGAAGTAGATGAAGTAGAAGCTGCACTTTCTAATCTGGAAGTGACACTGGAAGGTGGAAACACAAGTAACATTTTGGTATGTCCTTTCGGATCCCAGAATTGCTTATACTGTGTCAAATGCATGGACTCCCATGAGCCTACCCGGTGCCTGATTTTTTAACAGAGTTAACAGATGATTACAAAATGCATTGTACTAAAATTATTCCTAATTATTCCTGCTAGGAGGACATCACAGACATCCCGAAACTTGCTGATAATCTCAGGCTAGTTAGGTGAGTTATTAAAACTAATAATAAAACATACAAACCAAATAGCTTGACCATGCAAGAGTTCTCTTGAGTTTTTCATTCTAATCTAACGGTAGATCCTACAGTTATAAATTAACAAATACACCAGATAGGTCTAACTAGCCTAATACCATCCTCTTCAAATTTTTCTCTTACTGCTTCTGAGCAAGATTCTCAGCAAATCTTTCTAGCTCCTGGGGTGCTATGGCAGCTATACTTACTCATACTAAACGACCAAGCTCTTTATATTTCCTAGTGCTCATCAATCAGCTTATCTAAACAAGAGAATCTACAATTTTGTTTTCAATCCCATTTTACTGGTTTTTGCCAATGAAAAACTAGAAAAAAATTTCAGCTCTCCCTGAGGAGAATTTCTCAAAGCAACCCTGGGATTTTATTTTTTTTTTAACAAAATAAACAAACAAATTACCACTTTCTAACCAAACATAGAGTCTGTTTTTTTCTAATCAAAATGAGTTTCTGTGATCCCACTATAATACCTTGATTTATGGCTTATTTGAATGACTGCTGCGGCCTCAAGTCTGTAATGCCTTTTGTCACAAAACAGTCTTTGTGTTTTAGAAAGATAAAGATTTCTGTTGGACAGGTATTTATCAGATTCATTCTGCTGACAAATCACATTTGTAGTCAGTGAACTGAAAACTGCACCTGACTTTTTTTTTTTTTAACAACTGTTGTTAACTGTTAAGAATTGTTAATTATTAATTTCCAATTAGGAATTTTATTTGACATTCAAATTACTAAGGTGGCTCAAGATGAAAGGGAATTTAAGCCTTTTAAGTTCTGCCAGTTACTCACCTCTAACAATGGATTGTTTATTTTTCTCCAGCAGTAGAGCAGTTTGCTTTTAAAAGCATTCAGCGGTTATTTTTCATCATGAAAAATTTCCTATATACATTGTAGAAACTAGGTAAGGTGTCTTAACATTTCATTAAAGGAACAACATTTTGTTACTAGAATTATTTGCTTAATTGTAAACCTAAATGCAAAGCTCTGCATGTCATACTGCTGACTCTATTCATGTAGTGAACTTTTATTCACATTTATTCACAGTATGCACCACACTAGCACACTAGTAAATACTGCTGCCACGTGAATGAGAATACTGTGGCGAATTACTTTTTTTTTAAGGAAAAAAATTCTTTCAAAAAAATTTTGGAATAGAATTTTTTTTTTTTTAGTCTAAAAAAATTCAGTCTTCTATTTTTGAAGATTGTTTTGGCTCTGTATTGGAAAATTGAAAGCTAAAATCCAAGTTATTTTTTTGAATTTAAAATCCGTTTTCTTGAAAGGATTCTAAACTAGGTTTTCTGGAAAGGCTCTGGAGAAAGCAAGAGGGGGTATAATAGATTACTATTTTACAGCTAGCTGTATAATCTTTGTACCATCATCTTACATTTACCTTCACTGATGGCTTTTGTAGCTAGTTGTGAAGTATTTCACTACAAAAATAGTGCTAATACCTCTGGGTTTGTCTCCTGAAATATACCGAATCTCGGGTTTCCCCTCCACATCCCCCATCTTTGTTAATGTATTCTTAGTAGAATTAATTATGATTTTTATCACTTACTGAAGAGAGGTGAGGCTAGTGCAACAATCACGTTTGACCATTAGTACCTATCAGTTAATTCTCAATTCCAAAGTAGCTATTTTTAGATTTACTCTATGAAAGAAATCAGATTGCATTAGCAAAGTATTGAAATGAAGTGACATAATTAAAGTGAGGATTCCGCCCATCTATCTACATGTGTGAGGAGCTGGAATAACACACCCTAGTGGAAGAAGATGGTTTAAAATATTAGCTTTTCTTGGAGTGCTAAAGAATCTCTATAAACTTAGTTAAGAAACGGAATTTTGTTGTGTTAGATACTATTCAGATAAAGCCAAAAAGGTGGTCTCTACTCCCTTACAATTTAATGAATACAAGTTAGTTTTATGAGTGTAAATCTTCTAGATAAGGAGCTATGAAAAACTGAAGCTGATTCTAGTGCACGTGAACGAACTAGTGGGTTACATTAGCGTTCCTGAGTTCATGTAAAAACCAGAATTATTCTTAGTTAGAAAGGAATGGCTTTGATTAGGAATGGAAGGGGGGGGGGGAGTAAGAAAAAAACACATGGGGGAAAAAAAAAATCATAGATGGGATTCAGCTAGAATCTGGGGTAAAAAGCACAGCCATACCCGGCATAGCTTGGGTGTGGTGTTGGTTCCGGGCATTTGCCACCCCCTGCATTGACACAAGGATGAGTAACCCAACTGAAGCCATGTGTGTGACCTCAAAGCGATTGGAGATCCACAGTAATATTTGTGAGTGACTTAGTAATTTGTACATTTCAATATAAACAAATGTGATTTTTTTTTTCCCTTTTAGGCCCAGGAAGCTGTCGCTCAAAACTATCAAGCCATATTGGTTTGTCTTTAAAGACACTTCAGTATCTTATTTCAAAAACGAGGAATCTGCACAGGGAGAACCTATTGAGAAACTAAACTTAAAAGGTAGGTATTTTCTCTTCCTTTCTTTCCCTTTTCTGTTGCATTCATAAACTGAATAAATCCAGGAATCCCTGTGAGACTCGGGAAGGCATTTAGTCGTGGAACTTCTTCAGTTACTGACACGCCTACGCAGGCAGACCACGTCTGCAGAAGAGGCCTCAACAAAAAGGATCCCATAGCTTAGCGCAAACCAAGATTATGTGGACCTGGCTTGTAAAATGCCACGTACTGCTGAATTCACTTAAAGATGAATCAGATAGAGAATGTGATCTGCGTGAGACGTTTATTTCCAAATATTTTTACTCTAAATGGTAATACTCACCTCTGTCCTTGGCAAATGCACACTTGGTAGTAGAGGATTGCGGATGATGCACTGGACAAGAATGCCATGGGTTGCACCTCTACGCTGCTGTGCTGGGACAGCTCCGAGATATTCTCTGGACCTTGTTTGTTTTGTGCATGGGGATTTCCATAGCTACCACCACCTTGAGGTACTTCTGGAGGAGAAACCCCGGGTGTACACGTGGCAAACACCAGCACCATATATAGCCTCCATCTACGTCTGCTCCTGCAGGGACATCATTTATTCAGCGTCAGGGAACCAGTGATGCCCAGCATTCATCCTAGAAGAAACCTTTGAAATAGGAAGAAGATTGACCCCTGTAAATCTGCATATCCTCAGTAGGTCAGATAAATGCATGGTAAAACTAGCCAGGGTGACTGGAACCTCACCAAGTAGCCCAAAGCTTTGGTGTCCCTTGACACAAAGGGGAACTGTGGGCATCCTCGACTCCAGCTGAATCCAGAAAGCCTGTAATAGCACCATCAACGTGAAATACCAAGTCCCCGGAGTTCTCTGGGCTCCCTGAATTGGCCAGCTCTGTTGTAGATGTCACCCACGTCCCATTGTCGCTACTAATTTGCTTCTGAAAATGCAGTCCAGGCTTTCAAGGCAATTGAGCTAAATCTCCAAAAGTGCCTATCTCATCAGCTTCTCTCTGGTTTAAGCGTTGAGCATTTCCTGAGATCAGGCTGAGCTTTTGAGAACACTTGGATCCTTTCTCTTCCACATTGACATGTCCTTTGAGCTCAGAGCATTCATCACCCTGGCAAGCCAGTCCAGGCAGTGAACTAGAACAGAAAGCCAGAAGCGGCCTAAGCTTCGAAAGTCTTGGCCCTTGATCTCAAAGACAAACGACCACTGAGTACTGTTCTTTAGTATTAATCAGTACTTAAAGTTAGCAATGTAGTAATTAAATAAATCTGTCCCTTCTTGATTCTCTGTGATCTAGGATGTGAAGTTTTACCAGATGTAAATGTTGCAGCGAAGAAGTTTGGAATCAAATTACTTATTCCTGTTGCTGATGGCATGAATGAAGTATATTTAAGATGTGAAAATGTGAGTAATAAGAGAAAGTTTGTGTTCCAGATATATTGGCAGATTGTCCAGAGGACCCATTGTCTTGTTCTAGAATTTGTACAGAAAAATAAGGATGCTGCAGAGAGTTTATCTGCGTGTTCAGTAAAATTTAAAAATGATGTGGTAGTCTAACATATGCTTTATGGTTGAGGGGACAAAAGGACAGTAATTCTATGTTCATCATTAGTTTCCAAGTAAAGCTGCTGGAAAGGAAAAAATATACTATCAAAAAAGTAAAAAGAAATTACAATGTTTTGCTTCGGTGTTTTCAGAGGATTGGGCTCTGGGTTTTATTCTCTTCTTTTTTTCTTAATTAGCACTCTCCCCATGCAGACGAGGACAGTGTGATAAGGATCTTACTGGGGTTTTTTTCCATTTCATTTTATTTGTCTTGAAATGTATCTATCCAAATTGTGTAAAAATGTTCATTAGGTGGAAAACAGTCATGAAATAAAATTTCCAAGAGAACCTATTCCAAATTACTGGATCACTTTGAAAATTTAAAACCTAACTATTCTGCAAAGACAGTCCTGTAGGTGGAACTAGCCCAATCAGGGAAGAACATCAGTACTCTGGTAACTATACATCCACGCAAATTAAGCGGAGTAACTCCAGAGTGGTTTTATCACACAGTGAAAGATGCATGAGCAGTAACCATCTTCATAAATGGTTTGTCCAAAAATACCAAATAATTGTCTTTGTTGCAGGAGAATCAATATGCTCAGTGGATGGCTGCTTGCATTTTAGCCTCAAAAGGGAAAACAATGGCCGACAGCTCTTACCATCCAGAGGTCCACAAGATCCTTTCATTTCTAAAGATGAAGAACTGGACCATGTCTCCCCAGGCTGTCTCTGATCCAGAAAGCATAGATATGAAACCAGAATGCTTCGTCTCACTACGTTATACCAAAAAATACAAGTCCAAGCAGGTATCCTGGGCATGGCTTGGTGGTTGGGAATGGGGACGTTCCCATTGCTTGGAACGTCTGGATCAAAGCAGCATTCGGAAACCACACAGTAGAATCATCTTGCAATATTCATTTATTCCTTTGATATGTAGCAAGAGGCCTTTTCTTTAAACGAACACAAAGACAGGTCTCTCGACACTTCTTCAAGTACTCCTCCTACATCCAGACCGCCTCCTAAGTCACTCGTCATGTCCTCCTCCTGATAACACTGTCCCTGAAAGTCTCTTCAGAGTAAGAAAGGAAGGGTTTTAAGGACAGGAAGCTACTGTCTGCACCTTAAATAACAATGTCTTCCTGCCCTCTTGGTCTTGATGCCTCTCCTTCCTCTCCACCTCATTCCTTGTCCACTGCTTTTGCTGTAGCTCAGGATCTGTCCCCAGGTGCCCTCCACAACACACCTGCATGAATGGTGACCACCGAGTGTCCGAACGTGGCATCAGGGCTAACGATGTTTGATTTAGTGAAAGCAAAGGGTATTTTTGTTCTCCAGTCAACTGAAACCTTTCTCTCTTCCTGTGTTTCCCAGTTGGCCGCTCGTATTCTGGAAGCCCACCAGAATGTATCCCAGATGCCCTTAGTGGAGGCCAAGCTGCGTTTTATTCAAGCATGGCAGTCCCTCCCCGAGTTTGGCTTATCCTACTACATTGTAAGGTAATCACACTGTTAGAGCAATGTCAAGCTGCCATATCGTGTTCCCAGTCAGTGATTTGCAGGAAGTTCTTTGACTCCTTGATCTGGAAATGTTCTCTATTCCCCCCACACACACAGACCTTTTTTAATTCTAGTAACTTCCACGCTGCTGTTTTTTGCTATAGCTGTAGCACTTGGTAGTAGCTCCGTTCCTGGACTGAGCCTCTCCATTATGTCTGCCTTCATACAGAGCTGTTGGGTTTTGTCTGAAGTAACATATCACTAGAATTAAACCCTTAATGATGATAACTCACTGAAATGTAAAGAAAAAATGCATGTCTTGTTGGCGTTCTCAGTTTTGCAGTGGATTTGTTTGCTCCAACTCTTGCTCATTGGAATATGATAAAATGCTAATTTCTTCGGCATTTCATTAAGAAAACGGCAAGTGATCCCCTTTTTAGGTTAATCTGGAAGAGCAGTCAGCACAAGAAAGGCCCTGTTGTGTTCACAGTGGTTTCCCTGGAATATTCCAAGGAATACCTTGAATATGGCAGGGTTCTGACCCACATTCTTTTCTCTTGACAAAGCATCAGAAAACTGAAAAGTACTGACACAACCATACTTGGAGGCACCTTCCTTCATTTGTGCTTAACACCTCTTCCAGGACTACTTAGGAATCATCTGTGGTATAAATTGAACCAGCTGGGAACCGTTCTCTGGCACAGAGGCCAGCTGGCATAGAACAGCCCACATCTGTACTATTAAACACTCTGACTTCCCAAAATCCAGCAGCCTCATGTGAACTCCCAGATCATGTCAGTCCTTGGATGTTCCAGCTCCTGAGCCAAACCTGGGAGTCATTTGAGAGAGCGCTGCTTGGTTGCAGACTGAATTCTGCCTGGGATTCTTCTAGCAATTGAACAGAACACGAGCTCAGTGCCTGGGAACGTTCCCTGTCACTATTTAATTTAATAACATAGACATAGATGTTTTGCCCCATCTGTCAGCATTAATTCTCTTAAGCCAACTGAGCACCTAAACTGCATTTTGTAGCATAAGCAAAACATCTGGTGGTGAATTTCTCTAAACTGATGGGCAGTATCTCAGTGGGGGTGTTGAGTAAGGCACAAAGTATGGTCCAGGTCACGTTCTTCCCCTAAGGACCAGCTTAATTTAAGGAGAGAAGGTTGAGAAACAGGATCAAAAATATTGCAAATATTAACAGCAATCAGATGAGATTTCTTCCAGCTTTCCGCATGAAGGTAGAAGAAGGTAGTTTCTTTACCAGAGTAATCTTTTCCTAGCTATTCCCAACTCAGAAATTTCTGTCCCCCAAAAGTTCTGATACTTTTGTATTTATTTTTCATCTCTAATCAGAAGAAAGTTTAAATGTTAAAATGTCTCAATATTTTGTGATTTCTACTCAGAAACATGCATATATTGCTACGAGTTGTTGCGGTAAGTTAATGGTGTTATAGAAAATATTAAATCTATTTTGATACGCTTATACGGTTTAGCTGAATGTAACTAGAACATGTTTCAACATTAGTGAAATGGAGCAAGGAAAATTACTTTGTTGACACTTTCCCAGTAAAAATACAATCAAATTAATGCATTTTAGCAGAACAGTATTTTTTAGTGTAAAACAATGAATTGGAAAGATTTCAGCCAGATCTACCTGCCTGATTATTTTACATCTTACCACGGTTCACCGGCCTACATTTTTGGTTTATAACAAATGCTGTTCTAAAGACGGGTCCAAGCTCTCCTCAGTCCCAGGCTGTTGTGACTTTTCCCACATTTTTTGCACTTTCAGAGGTGAAATGTTTCTCTAGACAGAAATCACTGCCATCCAGATCTTCTCAAAGGCTTTGGTGTTTTGTTTTGGGTTCGTTTTTTTTTCAGGTTTAAAGGAAGCAAAAAGGATGATGTGCTTGGGGTGTCCTATAACAGGCTGATACGAATAGATATAGCCACAGGAGATCCTATCACAACATGGAGGTTCTCCAACATGAAGCAGTGGAATGTGAACTGGGAAATCCGCCAGGTAAAACTGGAATGGCTCTCTGCATTCAGTCATTGCATTTCAGACACTGGAAGATGCTTTCAGAAAATCTTTTTAAACCTGAGTGAAAAGATTTTGAATGTGTTGTGACATGTTACTAAATAAGCTACATTTTTTCTTAATAGAGTCTGTTCTTTGTAAGTTGCTCTTGATTTTGATGGGATGTAATACAGAGACGCAAAGGTCAATTCCAGAGCATTATGTTTACTGCTCTGTCAGTAAAAATCTCATTTTACCTCTCTGTATAGCCTAGCTCATGCATCATCCTCTAAAGTGTGGTGATTCGGTCTCTATTACAGACTGAGGATACAGGAGCCCGGTTTGGCTTTCAAATCTCAAACCACAATTGCAAGGCCACAGCACGAGCTCTTGTGTGTCAATACGCGCTCCTGCGAAAGCAGCTCTGTTGCATGATTTGTACCGAGGTGCTCCTGACCCCGATGAAGGGTGCCCAGTGGGGCCAGCTCCTGCCCAGTGGGGCCAGCTCTTGCCCAGCAGTCCGCTGGAGAGTTTGGGTTTGAAAGCTTGAAGCCAGCTCCGCAAATTGTAGATTTCTGGGGTGGAACTAGTGCCTGGAAACTTCCTGCTTATACAGTTTTCCGCAGCCCTATTGCTCTCCTGCAGTACTCCATGTGCCAGAGCCTGTAATTCTGGGTAAAGCTGCTTTAAATCTCCCTCCAAAAAGGCAGAATCCACAGTTAGCAACTAAGCTCAGTTTGTTGGATTTTAGAGCCGACAGTAGTTGGAAATCAAAACCTGGACCCCAAAAAGCAGATTTCAGGTCAGCACGTAACAAAGGACATTATTAAACATTGTAGGTTACGTGTACAAGGAGTCAGGAGTGCCACTCCTGCTATTCTCAGTGTTTGCTTAATACACCATTAGGAAAAAATCTAGTTAAAAGCATGGTTTTGTTGCCTGCCTGAACAAGCAAAAAGGTTTTGACCACAAGAGGGCCCTACCGTAGCAGAAAATAAAGAAACAAGCAGCCAAACACGCTCAACATCCAACAGGCCCGGAAACAGGTTAGCAGAGCGAGGTACTGCTTTATCACAGTATTTGTGATCCAGCTGCGCTCTCCCACTTGCTCTTTTTTTAATTCCCAGATGCAGCTTATCTCTGATCCTGATTTTGCCATATGTGTTTTCTTTAGGTTGCAATTGAGTTTGACCAGAATGTATCTATCGCTTTCACATGCCTGAGCGCAGACTGCAAAATCATCCACGAGTATATTGGGGGCTACATCTTCTTGTCAACCCGCTCCAAAGACCAGAATGAAACACTGGATGAAGATCTGTTCCATAAATTAACTGGAGGTCAGGAATGAGGTGAAGTAAACAGTCTTCCCTCTGCCTGCTTCTCCCCACAGCTAAGACAACTGGAGTTTAAACAAAAATCTGTTTGTTAATTGCTGAA
This sequence comes from Podiceps cristatus, assembly GCA_000699545.1. Lineage (NCBI taxonomy): Eukaryota > Metazoa > Chordata > Aves > Podicipediformes > Podicipedidae > Podiceps > Podiceps cristatus. The sequence continues at coordinate 24,681 of JMFS01130296.1, read as the reverse complement.
TAATAAATCTTGTACATGTCAACCTATCTTGTAATATGACTAGACAATGTATAGGTTTTGTTAAGTGTTGAAGCCAAGGTCACTGCAGTAGCAGTATGGCAACTCCATCATCAATGCTAGGCAAATTATATTGTCTTTGTTTTCCTTTTGTACAGATAGAAGTTTTTAAATAAACAGTGTCTAGCCACTGGGCATTTTCAAATCTAGTCTTTTTAATTGCAACAATCTGTTTAAGCATTCAGAGCAAGTATCTTGAGAATATTGTACAGAAAATCTTTCTCGCTGTTACAGCCGTGCAACTCCCACAGTTAACCTGGCCATTGTTAAAAAGGGCAGCACTTAACAACACTACAGCTGAATAAATACATATTTTAAAGCTACATTACCTGTCTAACACTTGCAGCAGGAACAGAAAACATTCCATCAGTGTTCCAAAGTCCCTCAGACTGAGGGCCCAACCCAATCACAACCCAAGTAGTGATTACACAACTGTTCAAAAATGTAGCACCCATGTCTACCTTCATCCACTTAAGTAGATCCCTTAAAGCCAGAGAAGCTACCAGACACCTAAACCAAAGCATTAAGCTTGGCAAAACTGGATTCAAAACATTGCTCTTTTAAGGAACAAGTTTTAGGTACTATTTAAAATTATTTGCTTGTTAAAAAGACGTCCAAGCATAGGCCTTTCTATTTTCTGTCCCCATTACTCTGTTTCACTGTGACATCTTAACTCTGAACTAAACTTGTTCTTAAACTGATTAAGGAGCTGAAATGCCTGTGGAAATGATCTTACTCATGTGTGATGCAGAATACAAAGAGACTACTCGGTGATGCTGTGTCCGAGGAACCAAATCTGTAGCAGCCAGCTCTGCCTGCTGGAGGGAGCCAAATACATCTGCCAAGTTGAAAGAAATGTGGTTTTGCCCTGCAATGCACAGTGATCACTAAAGAATGAAGCTAGGAGGATTCGTGAAACTGCTGGACAAACCAAAAAAAGGTTTCACATCTCAAAAGAAATACAATGGGCGGGTGTTGTCGTATCACCGAGAGATGTTGCCAAAATCACTGCGTAATTCCTGTCACCGGGACTGCGCAGCCCTGACTTTTCCATCATGCCCTCTGCTCTTCTCCGGTGGCTGACAGTAGGCTGCAGTGGAATCCCTCCCAACTTGTGCCAGTTTAAACAAACTATAGCTTTACATTTGGCAAAAGAAAGAGCTGATAGAGCCTGCTTCCCAGCCCTCTGTACTTCCCTCTCCTCAACACTGACACAGGGGCTGAGGGACCATCCAATTTCCCTTCAGTAGCGGACTTACCCACTTCTCACTTGCTTGACACAGGCCAATTATTATCCTCGTAGTGTGAGAACCACCTATCACGTATAGCCCAAGTCCAAACACTTACAGCATTTGAAACCTGCCCAAGGGTGCTGTGGGAGAGCTGAATGCCCATCTTAGTGCCACCACTTCTTTCACAGACAGCCCGCTTCCAGACTCAGCCTCCACTTTGCTGAGTGGCAGTCAGGATTATGCCCATGCCTGCATTAGAGCCCCTCATTCGGCAACAACAGACCCCCTTAAATCATTCCTCGGGAAGCACAGCCCCGTGCCTGCCACTCTCGGAGCAGAGTTTGTCACACCGACTACTGCAGGGAAGCCCTGTAGTTGCCACCTGTTGTCTAATTGGTATGAACACGTGAATGCAGAGATATAACTTCACACATAGTTCTCATTAGCAGAGAGGGCAGGTCATTTTACTGCCAAGCAAACACCGCCTACTTGCAGTCCAATTTGTCTGGGCTGGGATTTCAGAGAAACTATGAAATATTTCCGTTTTCTTTTCTGCCCCTCCCTCAATCCATGTGTCACTGCCTTTGGAGTAAAGACTTCCTGCAGCTCTGCAAGGGGGAGCTCTGCCAGCTCATCCCAGATGGCTCTCAGTCCCACCCTTCCTCATTTTAGCTTTAAGGGAATGATCCCTTCCCGCTGTCTTCTCCCCATGTTTCTTTAGATCAACCAGCTATCTTTCTCCTTGCTCCATGCACTCCTCAAGGCTTTTCCACGACAGGTAAGGAACACTTAGGAAAAGAATCTGGTTTTATCCAGCTGCTTTCAGTGCTGCATGTTGACTGTAGCACAGCCCCAGGATAGGTCAGAGGGGGAAGGCACAACCCAGGGCACTCCTGTACCTCTGTAATTCCAGGCTGGATACGGTCAGCAGCTCCGGCGAGCAGTCCTGCACCAGCCTGCTCTGCCTGGCACCTGCACCAGCCCAGCTCGGGGCACGCCACCGCATCGAGTCATCTTTCAACTCACCCCACGTCACCGAGCATGTCCCTGCCAAACTCCAGACATTTCCCCTAATGCGCATGGAGTTCCACATCCTCCTTTACTCACCCAACAACCCGATTAGACTCAGCTTTTGCTGTTCTTACCACCTGATTTATACATAGGGTTAAAAGACCATCGGCTCAGTGGTCTATAGTAACCAGAGGAGTGAAACCTTTAATGGAGAGAGTGAAAGCAGGACGAGGGTGTCTGCCCTGAAATTTTGCAACACGGAGACAATACCCTGGACAGGAGTGTTGTTTAGATGAAGAAAAAAAAAAAAAAACAAACAAAAAAACCCCCAAAAAACACAAACACCTTTGTACCTCAGCTCAGCTGCAACCCTATTCTGCCCATCGTGCTTAATTAAACCCAAGTCAGGTCAGGGTAGAGCACTACTGATGTCAGGTGGCTGCTGTCTGTTCTCACTCGCAAAAAATTCCATAGGGGATTTCACCGCTGCCTTCAGCGTGCGTTACTGCAGCAGACAACATACACACACAATAGTTTTCTGAAACCTCAGGCTAAATAATCCTGTTCTCGCATTCTCTCCCTGTTCTCTGTAGGAAGATGTCTTGCTTGTGCTTGCTCTGAGGACTGACCTGCAAAATACTTTTCTTTTGTTGGCTTTAAAAGCCATTCTCCAGATTTTTTTCAGGATAGTTTCATTCTTAACCATCATTTGGATCACGGCCAGTGAGAAACATTCATCTCTTAAACTTTACAGCCTGGTACCATCCTCGCCTTCTCCTGCTCTGCCTGTGCTCTGCTTATCTTGGTGTCACGGAGGAATGCAGGGCTCATCCCGATTTTGCAGGCAGAGGGGTTGTGTGCAGCACTGAATCAGCCCCGGGGAGGGGGCGTCTGGCTCAGCTCTTTGTGCATCACCCACGAGAAAAGACCGACAAAAATGCCTGCCTTTACTAAACACAACACACACACATACATACACACACACACCCCGGGTTGCCACTGAAACTCTTAGAAAAGTAGAAAAAAAGGAGAAGAAAACCCTGAAGAAACACAGCGACATGACAACAGACCAAAGTGAGTCACAAAAGGGAAAAAATCTCTGCTTGCTGCTACCAGATGATTTCAAAGAAACGGGAGAGAAAGGGCTGCTCTCTGCCCTGGGAAACCTCCACCAATACCTGGGCAGCTGTTTGAGACGCAGTACCATGGCAGTAATATTCCAGATGATTAGTTTGCAGCTAGGCAAAGAGCTGGGAAAATACAGTGTCTGCCTCAAAATCTGGGCATCCAAGAAGCAGAAACAAAGGTAGAAAATAAAAATAACAAAAGCTCATTTTTCAAGGGTGCTCTGCTTCTTGCAAGAGGTTCTCTGGATCACTCAGAAATCAAGCGCCTCTGGGCAAAGACTCCACTTGCCTTCCACCTTCACTGAAATGAGCGCCCGCCCGCTGGGCCGCTTTTCCAGTCTTACAAGGCCGGTTGTCTCAGTCTCCAAAATGAAGTCAGTAAGGCTGAACACGTTAAAAGTAAGGCAGTATTTGGCTCACCAGGTTTCACGGAGTAGTTTTTTAAGAGATTAAAAACAATAAAACAACCAGTGGAAATTCACCATCTGTAAATACCGAAGCAAAAGGCAGCAAACACAGCACAGATACTTAATAGCCCAACAAGGCCACCTCCCTGCTCCCCGGCTTGTCAAAGAGATTTTCAGCCAGCGGGTCTGCAAAACCAGAGGGAAGGCAGGGGTTCCACCCACCTGGCTGGAGCTGCATTTTCCTCCCATTATACCAAATTCTTCAGATTTTTTTAACCTGCTCCAATGTGCCCTTTGAACCTAACAGAGTGCAGGCCTCTGAAGGTACCTGTTAGTGTGCACGTGCCTGGCCTGCACGCTGCCCTAAACTCAGGCCTGCGAGCTGCTCCACCAGGGTTAATCCGCGGGATTAGCCCCTCATTTAGGAAGCTATTTGTCTTGCCTTAGAGCTGATCCACACGGGAACAACATGTACATCTCGCTCGGCCTCCAAGGGAACTGCAATGGCTCCAGAGAGTCCTACGAAAAGACGGTATCTTGTTCTGGGATGTTCTGGTGTTTTTCAAGGCTTTCTCCCCATACAGATAACAAATGACATGGTCAATAGATAAGGTCTCCGTACATGCAGACTCAAGGTTTTTGGGAAAGCAAGACCTTTATCTGCACTTTAGCACCAAGGCACACAGGTCTGTGTTGCCTTCATGTCATGGATCTGTTTTGTTGTCCTGACAAATGAAAAGCACTGACTACTGTTCTCCTTGGACACTTTAATCTTTAATTGTCTTACAGTAGCGACCGAGCAACCACCCTTTTGCTTTTATTTTGCAACAATTTTGACCAATTCATCCCTTTGCAGTTCCTGGCTTGACTCTCAGCTTTTGACCAGCCTAATTATTATGTGAATTGTGGGAATGCTGAGAAACCCCGCTTGGGGCAGGTCCCTTGGTGGGAGATATTTTACATTGGCAGTCTTACTTAACCAGCAAAGGATGAGAGAAGGAGAGGAATGGGAATTCTCCCAAGCCCCGCGGTACGGCAGATGCAGAACAGATAACACAACGCACGCACAGCGGGACTGGGAGAGGCCTCCCAAGTCTGTCATGCGTGGCATGAGATGCTACAGGCCCTCTCCATCGGCCGGGAGAATTCCTCTCTGCAGGAGCGGCAGGTGAGAGCTTTGCTCTTGACATTTCCCAAGAGTCTCCTTAGAAAAATCATTTGTCCTGCCTGAACATTTCCAAGACTTACTCCCGAGTGCAAGAATCTTCGAGAGAAATAAAAACACTTGAAGCCTTTTACTGGCACCTAGAGAGCGACCAAAGCCCATGTCAGCAGACCGAGCCTTAGCTTTACATCATCATGACCTGGCAGCAAAGAAACGCAGTAATTCCTCTCCCTTCCCCCCAGTCAGTGGAAGACGTGAGAGTTGGGACTACAGACACTGATCTTTTCCCTTTAGCCCCCTCTGCTTAGACAAAGGCAGACGGAGCAGCCCTGCCGAGTGTTGGGAAATAAGAGCCCTCCCACCCACCTCCTGCTAGGGCCAAGGGAGCGGGGAAAGCTGCTTGGAGCCACCCCCTCTCCAGGCAGGGGAAAGCTGGATGCGGGGGAGCAAGCCTGGAACAAACCTCGCCTGCGCTTGTGGGCAGAGCTGCGAGCAGGGAAAGCTGGGAACAGAAAAGAGGCATTTCACGCTCTCGGCTGAGTCACCGAAGTGTATAAAATCAAGGCCGGGCAGTCGGAGCCACGCAGAGCAGAGGCACGAGGCATCAGGACTTCTGGACAGGTACGTGCAAGCGGATGCGGTTTAGAGTCAGGGATTAAGATTAAATCTAAAATGCAGTCCAATTCCTCCCCGTCCTCTCCCTGCCATGTGCTGGGAATCCAGCGGCTCCGGTGACCAGGAAGCCCTGAGGCTGCTCGGCTCTTGCCTGGTTCCAGATGACAAAAAGGACACAGGCAAACCAAATTATACTACCAAATTATACTGTTTTGCTGGTCTCTACTTCAGACCTGGGATGGCAGCAACAGATGATGGCCTGGGCAAGACCTGGCACCATTCAGGGAACAGCACGTAGCTATTAAGGTTTGGAGTAAATCTGAGATATTTCATACTACATGGGGCTTCATTCACCCCCCTACACTGTAATATATTTTTGGATGAGGAATGATCATTATGATGCCTGGCAGCACAAAACACAGCTCAGTAAGAAAAGCACTAGTTTGGGGCTGTGGTTAATTCCCTCCTCTGACACGTATTACCTGCGCAGCCTTGGACAAGTCATTTAGGACTTTTTTTTTTTTTTTAAGTGACAAGACAAAGCTGGGGTGGGACAAAGCGGGGGCAGAGAGGGAACTTAACAGTGAATAACATGCTTCTTAGTACCCAGGCCTTCGGGGCCCTGATCCAGGAGCGTGGTTTTAGTTTCTAACCACTTTGACCGAAACGTGGTTACGAAGCTGCATTTTCAGCACACCCTTTCCCCAGGAGCTGGGGTGCGTGGCATGCCTGCGGCACCCACCTGCAGCAGGGCCCAGCCCTGTGCCACCCCGCAGACAGGCTCCGGGGCACTGCCAGAGGGTCAGGAGCAGACGAGGAAGGTGAATCCCAAAGAGCCTTTGGGTCCCCACCGTGGCTGTCACTCAGAACGGGGCAGAACTGCCCTGGCAGAGCCCACACGAGCCCCAGGGTTTTGCCGTTTCAACTTCTGCTAAGGGAAGGAAAGCCCTTCCTAACATAGGAAAGGTACTTTTACCTGCCCACCCCACTGCAGCTCAGCCCAGCTTGGGCTCCTACATCCTTTAATATTTGACAACCCTCCCCTGCCTTTGGATCCATACATTCACTTTGTACAGAAAAACTTCCAGGAAAAAAATCCCTTGCCTTAGCCCCGTTGCTTGGGTATCAGTCCCCTTAGATAACTCGTCCCAGTGGGCTGGCCAAACTGGACGCTATGCAGCAGGACAGCCCTGTAGACAGCAATCCACAATCAGGTATGAAAGTCAAGTCCCACAGCATGGCAGTATCCCTCTCCTGCAGTTTATCCCGTACGGTACCGACGGGTATTTTTGTACCGGAGCAGCAGTGGCAGTCCCTCATACCCCTGAGCCGCACTGAGGCAGCCCAGCAGAAAGACTGGGGAGCCCACCTCCACCCTGCTGCCGGGCTGGGTACCGAGGGAACTGGGATACAACTTGGTTGCTTTCTGCATGAAGAACTGTAGGTATGCTCAGGCTGAGATGGCAGGATGCTTCTGTGCCCAAGGGTTCATGTTTACTTAGGCTTAATTACAGAAGAGACAGTAATTATCGCTTCCGCTGTCTGGATGCAATAGGAAAAGACTTAAAAATGTTTCACTTTTAAATAGCTTGTAGCTGCCTGGAGGGATTTTAATTTAGCTCTTAATACTGATGTTTTGTTTTCCTCTCCCTGAAACAAAAAACAAACAGATCTTGCAAGCTAATTGCAAGCCACTTAGGAGTAGGATGTTTCCACGCTTGCTCATCCTCTCTCTGCTGGTGAGGAACACAGCATCCAGCCCGGTGAGCGGAGCGGGGCCTGCAGCATCCAGGGATGTGACCACTTTTTTCCAGCTGGCTCAGAAAGACTCTCCAGAGAACGTTAATCTCACCAGTATGTCCTGTGAGGATTGGAAGAACCGGACATGGATCACGCTGCAGCTGACCAACAGCAGCCTGATGGCTTTCCCCGTCTGCCTTCCTGAGACCCTGGAGACCTTGGATCTCAGCAACAACCTGTTAGAAGAGGTGAACGGCACGGAGATAGCAAACCTCCCGCGGCTGCGCATCCTCTCGCTGAGGCAGAACCATCTCCAGGCACTTAGGTGGGGATCTGAAGCCCTCAGCAGTCTCCTCTCCCTGGACTTAAGCTTTAATAAGCTATCGTCCGTGCCATCATGCCACAGTTCTTCCCTGCCTAACTTGAGGTGGTTGTCCCTGGCTGGAAATCCACTGATTGAAATCCAGCCGCTGGCTTTTTCCTGTTACCCTCAGCTACAGTTCCTGAACCTCTCTGCAACGCTGCTCGGGCGGGATGACAGCAGAGGAATTAGGGAGTCTGCTTTTGCCATCAGCACATCTCCCAGTGAGGCCATGAATAGGCCCAGAAACATCATCAACATGCTTGATCTGAGCGGGACCTTTCTTGAGAAAAGTAAGTTTCTGGATTTCCCACTGTAAACACAGGGCTTGGTCAGGCTGGGGGAAGCAGAAGCCTTGCTGGGACGGTGGCTCCCATCCCAGCCAGGCCTGGGGTGGAGGGGGAACACCCCACACTGAAAGCTGCAAACAGCTGGTCCAAGCGTGCAAGGCACTCTCCAGCTGGTCACGCAACTGCTGGGGAGAAACCCTCAGCCAGACAGGCCTCCCGAAGGAAAGGCAGAGACCGGACACCACCAAACAGGACTGTTTGTCCCACTGCAGCCGCGCTGCCATCCGAATTCCACTGTCTGCTACTGACAGTCATCCCCGCTGTCAGCCCTGGGATTAGCTTTGGGACACGCAGGAGAAAATTAATTTCTCTTTCCAGACACACTGCTGCAATCTTTCTTTGTCTATCCCCACAGTTCCACTCTGCTTTATACCACTGTATTGAAGTAGCACAGAGAGAGGCTTTTTGTGTCAACCACAACCAGCCAAATACTTTGGCGCAGTGAGACAATCCCTGTCCCAAGCAATTTACAGCATGATTTTTTTCTTTTGGCTGCCTCCCCTGCCAGCCTCAGTCTATAATTGAGGTGTTGAGGCAGAGAGATGGTAGATGCCTTGCCCAGCTGTTCTCAGCCTGGGGCAGAGCCGGGACATGCTCCCCATGCACACCACAGAGTGTCAGCCCCAGCAGAACCCTTCCTGGCCTAACTATAAGGTCAATTTACTTGTTTTCCTGTCTCATTTCATACCAGTTCTATTCATATAAAATAATTCTCACCTCCCAGGGGTCCTGTGAGGTTTCAATGGTAGGTTATTTGTTAAGGCTGACACAAGAACCGCAGCACGGTTGCAGAGATCCCCCTGAACATTGTCCTCCTCGCACAAGCAGCCAGCAGTGGCACTTCTCATGGACAGGGTGGAAAAAAAGAGAAGTAGCACAGAGGGATTTTTTTCCATGTGTATGTGCCCTGTTTCCGGTAACCACCAGTTTAGGGACTCCCTAAGCTAAAGGTTTCACCTCAACTCATATTTAACAGATATAGCAGCAAATTTCCTCCATGAATTTGCCTAATTCTTCTTGTGGTAGAGATTCACACTATTCAGTTGTGGGATGGAAAGGCACTTTTGTATATGACCTATTCTTCCTGCTTCATGCCTCTCACCTCTTTCCTGTGCTAGAAGTAAGCTATTTGCCTTTCTCACACCATTCAGGACTTTGTAGACCTCTCTAATGTCTGCCACCCATCATTTCTCTGAGCAGACAAACCCTTGTTCATTTAATCTCGGCTAACAGGAAAGCTGTTCCATACCTCTGATCAGCTTTACCGCCCTTCTGTCTTCCCTTCTTTTCCTTCCCTATGGCAGCATGACCTGCAGGTAACATTACAAAAATGTGATTGCATGGGTGCTTATACTCCGGTGTATTGATTTTTGTTCTATTCCTTTCCCAAAGAGAATCGCTGCAGAAGACCACAGAGATATTTTACATCTCTATGAATTCAAAGGGTTTTTTTAGGCAGAAATCCACAGAAATGCTCTATTTAGGCAACATGCATAAACCTTTTTTCTGCTTCAGTTCAACCAGAGTGGACCAGAGACTTGCCCAACCTCAGATCACTTCACCTGACAAAGATGTCGCGATTAAGAAGCCTCGATACTGACTTCTTCAAGTCCATGCCTGATCTCCAAGAGCTGAACTGTCAAGACTCCCACTCACTGGCTTTCGTGAGGACAGAGATGTTTGACAGTGCTCCTCATCTGAGCCATCTCTCCTTTGAGAAGTGAGTTCTTTTCTTTTTTGTTCTTCCACACATAAAGTTGTCTTTGCCTCACAGCACCGTGGTGCCTGGGAGCTGATTTTTATGCAAAGTTTGCTTGTTATCAAATGTTTAGGAAGGAGGTATGGGCTTGCATGAGAAACATGCTGTCTGATACTCAGATATGCCATCTAATGCCTGCGGTGTCGACCTGATACAGCAGAAGAGCTGGTACAGCCCAGAGAGGTGGCATGAAACTCATAGTACAGGTCCTGGTTCCTTGAGATCACATCCGTCCTGCTCCCCTTTGTCTGCCCTATCTCCCAGCCCCCTGGATGGATTCACCTAGCGCTGTAAAGATTAGTGTAGACCCACTGAAGCCCACTTGTGATACAGACCATGCTGCCAACATCTACAATGGCAATGTCTTGCCGGAGAAGCAGATCGCTGAGAATTCCTTGCTCTACAAAGGATGAATGCTGACAGTTTCCTAAAATCTGCACCTTGGAAGCAGTCAAAAATCTTGTTTTTCCCACTTCTACTGTGAGAGATTAATATAGTTCCTTGTTCAGCATTAGTAAAAAGAATAGTTTAGTCCGTATTCTAGAGGTAACAGCTCAGTGTGATTTACTTGGTATGTCACACACCCATTGAAATACTAAAGGAAACAAAAGACTGAAAGTGAATTATTAAAGTAAGAGTAGGTAAACTGCACACAGAACAGTCAGCATAAAGGAAAATATTTGGAGGGCGCCTTAAAAGATTTCTATAATATAGGCCCAGATTATAAGCACATCAGGAAACAAACACTAGAGCACCGGCTGAGCTCTAGGAACCAGATTCAGAGAAATAAAACCATTTAAGCAAAAAACCACCAAGGATTCCACTCCCCCACTAGACTGTCACACTAAATTTACACAGCACTTCACAATACCTGCAACTATACCAGTTCAAAGTGCTAAAAATCATGACTCAAAAGACAAAGGTGTAGCTGTTAAGAGTCAGACAAAAGAGAGCACCTTCTGAGCACTCAGACTGCAAAGAGGTCACGTTATCACACTCTGCAGCCAGGACAGGTCAGCAATGAAGCCCCAACCCTGGATACATCCAAGGCCAGGCTGGATGTGGCTCTGAGCAACCTGATCCAGTTGCAGCTGGCCCTGCTCGTGGCAGGGGGGGGGGACTAGATGGCTTTTAGAGGTCCCTTCCAGCCCGGATTATTCTATGATTCTATTCTATGAAGGCAAGCAAGGTCTTCCTGTATAAGCCATTTGATTTTAGCAGGTGAGAGCATATGTCAGGAGAGAGGCAATAAACATGAAGAGGATGATTGGCATAGAGAAAGTCGTGCCATTACAAGTCGTTTGAGAAAGAAGCGAGAGAAAGGACATAGTACAAAATAAAAGTGTAGCCTAATACTGGCAGAGAGGAGATCATCTTTCACCGAACACCCTTGCAAAATGCTAGGTCCTTCCCCTTCCAGCTGCCATCTCTAAAGGTGTTAGCCCCTTACGATGCCTGAACACGCAGCAGCTACGCTGTGCAAGTTAGAGAGAGGGGCAGGTAATAGCCCGGACTAAGTGCAGAATGGTGGTGTCGATAACTGGCTACTTCCAAGGGAACTGGGAAAATTGCTTTGTGTGTTAAGTATGCTCCAGTCCTTGGAAGGTAGCTCAGCGCTTGCTAATTATTGCATTTGTCATCTTGTAGCTGTAACCTGAGTTCCTTTAATCCTTGGAATATCAAGTCATCGGATAGCATCATCATCAACTTGTACGGAAATCCTCTGTTATGCGACTGCCAGCTCTCCTGGCTGCTCTCCGAGCCCAAGAAAGTTGTGCTGCAAAAGTAAGTTGAGTTCAAGGACATTAAGTAATGCTCTTCAGACGTAAATGTGGAAGTTATTTGGGGACTAAGCGTTCCCTGTCATCTGAGTTCTTTGAATTCCTCGTGTGCTCTTCCCTTCCAAAAGAGGTAGAAAAGCAAAATAAAGTCCCTTGCAGGGACAAAGCATGGCTGAATTTGTCCACAAAGGTGGACAAATGCAATGGGCACATGCACAACAGTAGAAAGTGTTATTAGCTGTGGATTCTACTTTGAGGTGAGAATAGCTTATTTTCTCTATTAGGGTTCAGATTTCTCTATTAGCTGGAGGTAAAAAATGAGCTGGGGGCAGGAACTGGAAGACTTTGCAGCTATTTAGCAAATAGTTTCCTCTTTGTCTTTGCATTCCCAAAGCCCAGCTCAGCACACGCAGTCAACAAAACCCCGTGCAAACAGCCCCGTTTGTCACCTATTGTTTCCATGCTCTCCTGCAGTTTTACAGATTAATTACAATAAGCTGTAGTTAAAGGAAGCGATTGGCATATGTATGCTCTCTCTTCCTCTTGAAAGGCCACCAAGAAGATTTGTTATCTGCAGTGGAGAGAGCGGGGAAGTCGATTGTTAAAATTAGATTGTTTCTCATCAGGATGGGCTTAACAGTTGCATTCTTTGCAGAAACCGTGCAATGTCTGAGTAAAGAAAGAGCTCGGTCATTTAAAAGCACATCCCGTGTCAGCATAGCTCCAGCCGCCTAAACCGGCTGATTTAAGGATCCTGTTACAATCTCTCCGCATATGTTCCCCTCCTAGTGTGGCATTAAAGTCTGACCCCTTACGACAAGTTGCCTTGAACCCCGACACTCTTGCTAAGGTTCACAGCCCTTGTACCAAAGGATGCTTCCTCGGGCAAAAGATATTCCTGCACCTTACAAATACAAAAAGCCAGTCAGCTAAATTCCCAGTGCTGTGGAAAGCTATCTGCGAAGCACAGGAGTATCGTTAAGGCAAACCTAGCTTTGGTCTAGGTTTCATGTATTTAATACAAATGCCGGTTTTGAACAGCAGGTTGCCAATTCCAAACCAAGCAGCCTTACAGAGCCCGTAATGGATTTTTGTGGATCTTGTCCATTCTAACTTGTCCTCTCTGCAGGGCTTGGGAGACTTTTTGCAACACAACCCAGGAAGATTGGGACAGACCTTCAACATCTTTGTCACTGCTACAGCTCTATGATAAATGCCAGACTGAAAGAAACGTCACGCTGCCCGATTCAGACACACCCTCTCCCGAACACGATGCTTTCAGCCTTACCAGTCACGATGCCACTACTGTAGTAACAACAGACTCTGCTCCACTAACCAAAGACACTTACACCAGCTCCCTAACTCAGAGAAACGCAATGAGCACCACTGCAGCCAACCCAACTGAGTCGATGCTCACAAAGGCCAGCAGTTCCCCTGACGAGGAGGAGGCAGTTGTGGAATCCACAAGCAATCCTCTTTCCTTCGCATCCGTAACCACTTCCTTGAGTTTTCTCCAAGACCTCTATAGTCAGTCCTCAGATTACGGCTCCACAAGTCCAACTGAAACAGATCTGTTAAAGAGAGAGCTCAGAACAACCGACACAACATTTCCCCAGGAAGGCCCCTTCAACCCGCCCACTAGCGATTATTCTACTAGAGCAACAGGAAACCCTGATGCCCCTGACCATTATATCCACTCCTTTGCCACTCGCGCTGGGGAAAGGACACCACAAACAAGCCTACCACAGCTGAACTCCACAAGGACCAGTGCTCGGTCAGAGCTGGCACCCACCAGGTCACTGATACACTATGTAGATGACTACAATTATGATGAACAGTCGACAGAAACCCCAGTGCAACTGGTGTACACCTCCTGTGACTATGATCCTTGCAGGCACCTTCAGAAGCCATGCAGTGAACTTCAGAGTGCGTCCCAATGCTTATGTCCTGGCTTGTCAAGGGAAGATGAGGTCCCAGATCCACCGAGGCTGAGAGAGGTGTCTGAAGTTACAGACAGCTCTGCACAGATACGCTGGTGCGCCCCAAATTCAGTTGTTCACACCTATAAGCTGTTGCTTCATGCCCAAAGCAACGAGGACAGACAGTTTGTCCTGGACAATATTTATTCCACAGCAAGGCAGTACACTCTGTATAATCTGTTGCCATACACCACTTACCACATTTGTGTGACTGCTTCGAACAAAGCAGGGTCAAGCCAGATAACAAGTCAGGAAATTCCAGGTAGTTCGTGCACCAGATTTAAAACAAAACCCAGCTACATGTCTGTCTTTGCTGTTCTGTCTGCAGCAAGTGGACTCTTTCTCATTTCCACAATTATTTTGTCTGTATGTCTGTGTAAGGCATGTAAAAAGCCTCACAGTGAGCAATACGGTACACACTTAGTCTCTTATAAGAACCCAGCATTTGATTATCCTTTAAAACTACAAACCACTAATTAGCTCTGGGTGATTGTTCTACACATTCAAAGCTCATTGTCTCTATCACCTTGGTATGTTTTCCTGAGACTCTCAAAATGTCCTTCAGCAAAACTATGAAACATCAGACTTCATAGACCTCGTGTTTCTAAGGCAGAGAGGGGAAAGAAAAAAAAAAAAAAAGGAAAGAAAAGATAAACTAATAACAAAGGTAGCCAAACAGAAAAGTCTTTGCACTTTTGTTCATGTGCTAAGCTGCAGCTTAACCTGGACACTAACCTTGAAAAGCTGTTTTATAATCACCTGCAAATATACTAGCATACTTTACATAGGGTGAGAGGCTGCCTTGCCAGCTGTCTGCCTCCAGTGCCTCTGCTGAGAGCCGTGATCCAAGATGCTTCTAGCTAAGCAGGATAGACTCTGCTTTTATTCACCTAAGTGAAGCTGGGTTTCCAGTTTCTTCTAACACCTATATAAAGGTAATATCCAAAGAGAGAGCATTACTGGAAGGAGGGAGAAAAAGGTCTCATTGGGCTCGGTGATAGGACACTGTGCAGACCTGACTCCATTAAATAACTCTGGTGACCGCAGCTGCCCAGCCCAACTCAGGATCAGGAAAAAGGAACATGAAGATGATTTGTAAAAAAGGAAAGCAGGATCCTTAGAGCAGGGATATTGGTTTTTTTTCTGATTTCGTACAATGGGGGGGGGGGAGCACATCAGCATTTGCTTCCCAATTGGTTTTAAGCAGAGATGAATGCTCAGTCCCATCTACAGATTCAGCAGGCTGATGATTTACCTCATACAGAGGCAGAGAGCCAAGTAATGAAACAATTCAATGTGTATGTTGCTGAGACTTGAAAAACTGAAATCCCATGCACTAGCAGCAGACAGTTATGCAGACATTTTTCAAATGTACTTTGGGGTGCTAATTTCCGCTATAAAATAATAACAGATGCTGAGAGTCTCAGTTCTTCAGCAGCTTTGAGCTTCCCATTAAAATTCAACAAGATTTTTTTTTTTTTTTAGAGGGGGCACTTGTCCCAAATATTTACTATTCAGAGACCCATAGATTTATGTTCCAGTAGCTGCGTGCTTCTGCTGCTGTATACCGCTCTATAGAAACAATATGTAAAATCCTCCCAGATCTCAGAGAATGAAAGGTGCTATACAGTGTAGAAGAGCCTCTGTTCTGCCCATATATATTTTTTTTAAATGCTTCCAGTATTCATGGAAATAAAAGATACAGAGTTGAATTCCGGTTCTTTGTTAAAGATGTAGATCTTTGTGTTGTCTTTACCATCTAAAATGTTTAGCCCAAGAAATTAACTCAAACATTTTGCTTTGTTTTTCCATTTGTTTTGGAAGAAACTTTCAGCGTATAGTAAAGTAATGGTTTTAATATGGTAAATTTGTGTTATCTGATGTCATAAGAGGTTTCATTTTATATGTGCACAAGGTGGCCTGTGCCACCCTCACCACTACAGGCTTGCAGCCCTTTCCTGTGAGTTTGTCCTTTCTCCTGCTCCAGTGCTGGCAACGACAGCGTCACCGGACAGATGCTCATTGCAAATTCCTGACGCGTCTGACCTGAGCTTGGCTGAGCCCCGTGACTCAAAACTCACAATAGAGACAAACTGCAAATGAAAAAGCTGGGATGGCGTCACCTTTCACTTTGGAAATCTCTTATTTTCACATTCTGGTAGTTCAGACCTTTCTTTGTTTGGACTTAGTTTGTCATACTCATTTCCAAACTGGTTTTTTCCTACATTTTCCAGAAGGTCTAGTGAACAGGCACAGATGATACTTTAACTTCATTTGAAGTGAGCAGGAACCTTCACTCTTTGATTCCTTATTCCAGACTGGGGCAGAGATCATATACACCCTTGTGTTTGTACAACATAGCTCTAAGAGACCTTGACTGGGGTCTTTGGTATTGCCAGAAACAAAGCAGAGCAAAATAAGAGACTTGTGAATAGCAATTTATATAGTCTTGAAGATTAGCTCTAGAGAAGGAGGACAAAAACGATACTGCAACTGAAAATAAAGATTGTTCCAGCTTAACTATGAGTTAGTCCAAAGCAACAGGACACCATTTAAAATGAGACTTTGAGAGGATATGTCTAACTACTAATTATGAGAGCAACTCATAGTCACTGCAACACCTAACTTGAAAGCCACAAAGCTCAGCAGATCTGCCAGTAACAGGATTTGCCTTCCCTGAGGGTCAGTGACCCGGGGACACTCCAACCCACCACTACCCAGCAGCTCATCCTCGCGTCAACCTCAGTCCCTTGAACCGTTCCTCACTGTGAGATGCAGGTTTACCACAACTGACTTCTCCAACCAATTTTCACTCCAGCTTTTCCTAACCTTTCACGGGCCTTCACTCCTTTCAAGCCAAGGCAACAGCCAGAGCCTCCCATTCTTTAAAAGTGCCCTTCCTGGGAGCCAAACAAATATACAAGTCTCACCCCCACGTCCCCCACTTGCTCCAACTTAAAGTAACCCTCAACAGCCCAGTTTCATCTGGGCTGACAAATCGTCCTGAAGCACAGAGCCCCCAGCCAGGGCTGTGCCTCTCTCTTGCCCAATCACACTTTCACAAGAGGGATGTAAGAAGCAGGATTCAAAACATGGGATTTTTATTTATTGACACCTATGATAACTATCAGTGCTTCAGGTGGAGAAGTTTGTTTCCACACACACCCCCACAACCCCACTCTACAGTTTCACCAGAGTTTATTTTAGTAATGACCAACTTTGTTACTTTGTTGTCTTTTTTCCCCTCTATTTGAATCACTGCTTCTCTTATTTCGCCTTTTTTCTGATATTTGTGCTAAGCTACAACCACTCTTCCTTGGCTATAATACATATATAGACTTTGAAATAATTTCCAAATTAAGAAATTAACCAATAATAGCTATATTCTGCCTTCAAAAAATCCAGCTTGGATAAAAAAAGTCCACCCCTCTATTCCCACACAGAACTCATGTGTCTTAAAGAGCTGCTGCAGCCCAAGAAGAGGCAAAACGGCAATTATTCACAAGTGTGACTCTCATCTGAGTCACAATATTTTCAGAATATTCAGGTATAAAACTTTTTTTTGAAAGCACCACCTGTTGCTAGTTCTTAAAACCGATAGATACTTTCAGAAAAATTGAATCGCCACGTTACCCGTTCCAGATCTTTTTATTGTATCTGCACCTACCAATTTTGTAAGTAAACCCTAAAAATCAAACAGTATTATAATCAATAAAGTTATCTTGAAGCCCATTTTTTTGTTTCTACATGATCCCAGTATAACTGCTGGAAAATAAAATTAATGTCATCCCCATTCTCCAACCTCAAAACCCAGAGCTGTCGTTCTTGTAAACACGAGTAACCAGTTTGGACGTTTCTCGTATTTTCATTACTGTGGATCGACACAAGCAGCAGAGCTCTCACGGTGCCGCTTGGGACTGGGGCAGTGAGGAGAGCAATCAAGCAGCTAAACGGGAACTTTCCCACCCACGCGTAAAGCCGCGTTAGAAAGTTGCCCAGCTCTGCTCCGCCTGGTTGTTCCTCCCCCTCTTCCTGTTTGCACCCAACAGCAAATCCTGGTTGTACCTCCCTCCAAGTCCGAAGACGTGAACCTTTGGCAGTGTGACTGGGGTGCCCACACACCTCTGAAAAAATTTTATAAGCTAACAAAAGCTAACCCATTTAGAGAAAAAAAGGTAACTAGAAATCCACTTACTGTTTAACTGCTCAACTTGTTGTGCTGTTTCTCTGTGAGAGGAAGATAACTTGGGGAAAGTGCAGACAGCATTTAAACGTGCTTTTTGAAGAGCCTGTGTAATGTTTTTCTGGCTTTTCTTCTCAAGAAGAAATTGTTATCTGCGTTCCTAAGACCTTCTCCATTCACTTGTCAACGTTTTTCTTCTCGCAGGACCAAGTTCAAGCAAAGGAACTCCAAAATAGCCAATGGTGCATTGCGGGTGCTTCCCCTGGGTGTCACAGCAGAAGTGCGTGCTGCTCCGTCCCTAACTCAGCATTTGAAAATCAGTCACTGAGTCTCATGGCATCTCCCAGAAAGGAGAAACACTTTGGGAAAGTGGCCTCTATACAGGAAAAAAGCAGCTCTCTGTAAGGGCCAGAACCCGTGCAGGCAAAGGCCTTGCTGACTGTGAGGGAACAGAGAGGGACCACCTTGTCTTTGGTGCAACAAATGCCATTTAGAGAAGCCGCCACCAAGAGCCCTGGCCTGGGTGCAGGAGCGCGTGGGTGGGAAAGGCCAGAGCGGCAGGACAAGGCCCTTCACCCTGATGCGCCGCAGCAACAGAAGGCAGCCTGCTTTGGAGAGTTGTCCCTGGCCAGAGGCACGAGAGGTGTCTAATGGACCTGCTGGGAGACGCCGCAGCCCCAGGCGAGGAGCTCAGGTCGTACCACTGGCTTTGCCAGCCTCTTGGTGGAAGGATGGGAAATCAAACCACCACGCTCGCTCGGCAGGTACTGCACTTGCACAGACGTGCTCCTCTGCAGCGCGCTCGAGAAAAACGCATTCATGTGGTGTTAGAAACGAGGATGTTTCCGAGGACTCAGGATCTTGCTTGTCAAGAAACATCTGATTCGCACTTTACCTGTGAAATACAGAAATATTTATTACAGGTACGAACATGTTTCGTCTTTGCGGAAACAGATATTCGTAAAAGAACTTGTTTAAACTCCTGGTGCTTTTTCTTTTTATCAGCTGTCCAAAGTATGCAGAGTGTGTTCTAAAGCAGGGCAATATATTACAACGGTAATTCCGACCTCTTTAAAAAGTTATCAAGCAGGACAACAAATAACATTATTCTTTTGAAATATACTCAGGAAACAATCCCTTAGAGCAAGGCTGGTGTTCTGCTGTCATCTAGAGGGAGAGGGTGGAACCAGCTCCCCAGGTACTAACCCACATGGAAACACTCATTCTTTCCCCAAAGGGCTTCAGCCTGCGCCCCGCAGACCAAGCTCACCCACTTACACTACCCAGGGGCCTGCCTGGGTGCCCCTGTGTATCCTTACCTATTAACATCTGAAGGGAAAGAAAGCAGAAGTGCTCAGAATTAACAGTAGCAACAGTCCCAGTCCCCCAGACTGCTGTTCAGCAGCTTATCTAACCCTGTCTTTAATACTTTTTGTAGCCTTATGACCAAGAGGTTCTTTGCCAACTTCACACTGGGAAGGAAAACCGTAAATGAAACTGCCAATTTACTAAGAGCAAGGAGGAGATTGCTGACTGAGAAAACCAAAACTGGTAAGTCAGTCTAGAAGTGCAATAAGATTTTTTTTTTTTTTTCAATATTGAAGGTTTCCAAAACAGAGATAGCTCACATTCATTGCAATTACAGAAAAAAAAAAAAAAAAAAAAAAGCAAGAATTGGTTGGTTTTTTGATTCAGCACGTATAAAGAACAGTAAAAGTTAAGTATGTTTATGTTATCTGATATCTTGAATTTCATTCTGTATACAATATTACTGTGGAAAGTTACAATAATTGGATGGGGATCTTCTAAGCAACTCTCATCTGCTTCAAAAAAACCCACTGATGATTCAATTGAGGTTATGGATTTGGTAGGTCCAGAGCACAGAGGCAACTTGTACAGCCCTGGGCAGACAGTCGGGCATGCACAGAGCCATTCCTTAGCACCGATGCAGCACGTCCGGCCAGACACAGCATCTCTGCAGCATCTGGTTACTCAGTACACAAGCAGATCAGTGCTCTGGGCCCACTGATAGATACAGTTCATCTGCCCGTATGCAATATGGAGGTTTTTGCATGCCCCAGCTATAGCACCTCCAAAGAGTCAGGGGTTGCCAGGAAAGCATGAAATAAATCATCTCCATTTTCACTGCTAGAGTTGACCAATCCATAACTTCAAGCTGCCATTTCCCATGCCACAACATGTTTTTAAAAGTACTTTGACAATGTACCACCCTTTAAAGTACAGTCTTCAAAAAAAGGTCCGGATCTGTAGGAATCCCTTATAGCAAATTCTTCACAGGATTAGCAATGTTTACCCTAGTGTCTTAGCAGAATACAATCACCATAAATAGGGTATCTTTCCTCTCTTCCAAACCACAATGCAGCATTGTATTTTGTGCTGTTACCTAATCCTCACACTTCAGTGCTGGATGACATTACCTACTAGTGCATGTAAGACGATAATACTTGGGTGGCACTTTGTGTATTTCCTGACATACTACCACGCTATATATCCTCATATTTGCAACACCCTCTCCTGGGTGAGCAGCCTTTTCAACTGCTTATCGTGACTCTCAGATTTTTTTTTTTTTTGAAGGAACATAAGGGAGAAAAACCTCAGAAAATACTAACAAGAGATGGAGGGACCGTGAGAAAAGGGACAAAAAGTCTTCACAATACAGAGTCCGTTAGATACACGCAGAGCAGGGGATAACCAAAGAAAAATCAAAAGAAATCAAGTAAAAGATTCCTAAGAAAAATCCCTAAAACCGGGATCCCTCTTTCGCTGCCTCCTCCAGAAGGTGGAAGCAGCGATGCAGCTATCCCTGCCACGCAGGCAGGCGCAGGGCTGGCAGCTCCTGCAGGGCTCTAACCAGGGCACAGCGCTCGGACACCAAGAGCAAGAACTGCTGGGATGAAACTCCGGACAGAAGAGAAAAAAAAAAATCACATGCTCAGCACTAGGCAGAAGCTTTCTTCTTATTATTTGAGAAATGGAAGTCTACTCGCTGTGCAAAATATTTTGTGCTGGGGAGGCATGAATATTGCGTTTATTAAATGTTTAGAAGCTACTCGCTCTTATCAGAGCATGATTAAGTAACAGTACTTAATAACTTATCTAAGGCCATTAGGGGAAATGACGTCACTCTCTCCTGGGCAATCATTCGTTATGCTGTCATCACTACGGCCTTGAGAATACTCGGCAAGTTATCTCCAGGAAAAAAAGAAAAAAAGACCCTACATGAGACTAATGTCCCGTCTCCAACCTGACATAAGTGCAGTGAGTAGTAAAGATACACATGCCTGGCATTTTTCACCTTGTAAAAAGGACAGAGATGCAAATACTCCCAGAAGCCCTATTTTGCCCTAATCCTGTGATTAGGTGTCCACTGACAGTATTCATGCTGGGAAGGTTGTTCATGCTGGGAAGGTATTGCAGTAGAAGTAGTGAGGTCCGCTTGATATTAGGATTCCATTTGACAAGACGCTGCAGAAACAGCTAGTAAAAAAGTTTATCATCTAACTGCACCAGACTAGAAATAGTTGAGGAAGAAAAATCCAGAGAGAGAGGTGACGTGATCTGCCCAGACTCATGAGCACCTTGTACAACAGTGTCTATCCAAAAACTTTCACGTTGATAGCGGTTCACTGCCTCTGCCCGAGTAAAATAAAACCTTGAAAGCCACAGAAACATTGTGCCACCAACAAAGATCCCAAAAGGGCCAAGATCTGTCCTCATTGCACCTTTAACTAAAAATCTCTCTTCTCCGTGCAGCTGTTTATTCACACAAAGCCAGAAAACACAGTTTCTACCATGTGTAGCCAAGATCTGCTGTAGGTCCAAGTCCTATTTGGAGGAGAGAGTACTAAGCACACAAATCTATTTTTTTCAAGAAACTGAGCTAAAAAAAAAAAAAAAAAAAAAAAACCAACAGATATTGCAATCCCAGGATCATGTGTGTGGGTGTTTTCTGTACGATTTGTTATTGTCTCACTGCTCCTTGGAAATGCTGGAAAAGGTCAGAACAACCAGAAATGATGATAAGAGGGCAAGAAAAACAATATAATGCGCGGGCAACTCCGAGTCTAAATTCAGCTCTAAAGCAAGTCTGGAAGGCTTCTGTGAGTGCTGGCTCTAAGCATGACCTAACAACGAATTTGTTCCTTTGAGTCTGTTGTCTGAAACCTCAACCTTCACCCTGACATGAAGCTGAACTTCAACAGCAAGTCTGGTTGATGTTAAGCCACCTCAGATAACTCTCACCAGCAACACCAAATGAAGAATACCCAAGAAATGTCTTTCCACAACCCTCAGCCCCAATCAACATGAACGACAGACAGGCAGGTCAATGGGACATTGCAGGAGGAAGCGACACCATAAGGCTGCCCCTAAATACCAACTGGTAAAAAGAAAAAAAAAAATAATAAAAAATCTCTATTTCACACAGAACAAAGCAAAGAACAGAATAGCAACCAAAGCCCTAAACAAAGCCCAGCAGCTTGATAGCCCTACCTATCTGCTCATCTAAATGGCAGATAGCAGACACAAAACAAGTAATAAAACAACCTGTGCTCAGGGTCAGCCTCCACCCAGTGACACCTTAGAACCTGCAATGACCTAAAATCAATCCAAACCCTGGACACAGAAGGAGGCGGCAGTGGATGATAACCTTCAAATTAGCCAGACAACTCCTTTTACATCCAGGGCAAAGCTGATCCCACAGGCTAACGCTTACAAAACCCTTAATCCGAACTCTGCTCTGAAGCCCAGCTCTGGAGAAGCAACCCTGCCAGACCAAAATTATTAGTAAGAAGGTAGCTGCTACCACAGAGGCCCTAATCTTAGCTCAGCCGCTTGTTATACCATGAGTAAAAATCCAGGCTCTCCACCCAGCAAAGGAACACACTCCAACCCCAAACGATTCTTTACACTAGAGGGACTGTTTTTGCCAGACACAGAGCTCTGTGGAACGAGGTGGCTGTGACAGCATCAGTTCTTCATGGAAAAAACCTTCCTCCTAACCCCAATCAGCATCGAGCAGCGCGCGCTCACTAATGGTAGTAGCACACGATCTGTGCTTTCCTGTCAGAAAACCAGGTCCTTGTGCTACTCTCTGGCGCAACCAAACCCAAAGCCCAGTTCAGCACCAGAGAAGCAACATCTACCACTGCCCAAATTTATGCAATACCCTTAAGTGTAGCTATACCACTTATTATTTACAACCAGGAACCACAACACTCTAAATGACCCCTAACCTGAGGTGAGAAGGCAGCCAGCTACAGCAACCTAAACATACCTCAACAGCTCTTTTAAAAGCTTGGCTCTCTACTGATTCTAGCTTTAACACTGCATTAGCATTAAATGTTCAGGATTTAGTACTGTTGCCATCACTGCTTGAGGTACTTTAAGATCAGGGTCAGAGACCCCATTGATCTCAGTCATTTAGGATGTGCTTCTGATGACTTTGAAGGTGATATAAATCCAGGTCAATACTCTTACTAGTAGACCTTTCCCTTGTCTAGGAGCTGGGTGTATCTCTGCCTTTATATTTAAAAGCGTTTTCTTCTCTGCTGTTAAAGATTTAATATAAAAAGGCAAAGACCATCAACTTCCAAAACTTCCTCTCCATAAACTGTCTCGAACAGACAAAGAGCCGTTATCTATGTTTCAATCATGCATAAATCCAGCAGAAAAAAATCAAAAGCAACTGTTAAAAATGGTTGAAAGATGATGAAATCACGTGACTAAGGAATTTTATATCCTGTTTGTTTGTTTTCTCCTGACAACAGAACAGTCCAAATGCTTGATTTTTATGTATCACCGTATAAAGCTGTTGCTGGCACTAGAAAATTGCTCACCATGAGGACGTTTCATTTGCAATGAGCTCCTGATATAGACGCAGATACTTGGAAACAGAAAATAAGCTCGAGCGTTCACATCCTTTGCCCGTTTTGTGCCACAGACTGTCTTACATCAGCAGCACCATACAAGTGCAGGGACACGTTCCTTGTATAACTGTCTCTACACAGGACTGTTTTACTGGCACTGCCAGATTATAAATCCTGACTGCTCACATCCAGTCCGAAAGAGATATGCCATAAAAATTATATGGTTTAGATATTACTTGGGCATTTTTCTTTCAGCCAGACCTCTTTTGAGCTGCTGTGTCTTACTTTGAACACAGTACAAAATTAATTCACTTTGTGGATTCAAGTATGTGCTTTGCATCTAAAGCATGTTACGTCTGTATACTATTCGAGGTGCAGAAAATAATTTAAATAGCTATTCAGAAATCCCCCAAAAGACAAGCGTACAGAAGCTTCTTACAGCAATGCAGTAGCTGAGGCAAGATCATTCTAACAGGTACTAGCCATCTTTCAACTCTAGTGTTATACTTATTGATAATAAAGCCTACCTTTTCACAGTGGTGGTACAAGCTGAAATAAGATAACCTCAGACACATGGGAAAGTCAGGGTGTCACAAGAAAATATACATCGTTTCTGTTTTTTGACTATAATTCAGGACTAACTTTAACTGCGATAAAGTTGCTTCTTAAAATCCTTTTTTTGTAACAGGTTCTGCAAAACAGAAGAAAACAGGTGCTCAAAACCTACTTAAACCAGCTGGGACAGCAGAGGACAAATGAAGGCAGAAGACTAGGCCTGCCCAGCCCTGGGCCGGACCAGAACGGCCAAGTTACAGCAACGCTCCCATCCACCGCTACCGGCTCACGGGGCACTAACATCAATTGCTGTGTAACAGCGGCCTGGTGCTTCTAGCGCAGCTGGGCAGCGACGGGTTCAGACCAACCGGGCGATTTCACGGCCGTAACACCAGGGAAGCGACTCCTCCTCAGGGACCACCGTCCCTCAGAGCCCGCGGGACCCTTTTGCCAAGCCAGGAACTCCCGCGC
>KL287724.1:16713-39275 GCA_000699545.1 Podiceps cristatus | reverse complement strand
GTTACTGTTTGGGGTTAAACCACGACAGGCATTCACTTACTTTTGAATGCTGTAGCAAGATGTAGACTAAGCAGAGTGAAACAATGAAAAACGGGGAATATGGGCCATGAACAAGGCTTGTGGCAAATCAACCAGGTGTAAATTCTACTGTGAACTCTAGGTACCAATTTATAATGCATCTGGCACCCAAGAGCTGGGTTGTCTCTATGCTTTGATCTCCTCAGCAGTGCACACTCTAAGTGGAAGGATTTCAGACAAACTAAAATGTTCTGCACAGAGTTAATTACAAGATTGGAATCTTTTACTGTTATTTTCAAAGAAAGAATTTTAAAGTTGTGCCAACTACAGTTTCTTTTAAAAGAGCTAGAAGAAAAAAAATCAACTTCTTAGGATGACATGGAATAAAATAATAATCCCTCATTATGTTTATACTCATGCACACATTGCTTAGGAATCAGGAAGAGGATGCACATACAATTAGGACAAATTGCACCCCACACTGTGCAACACAATTTTTCAAAGTGTGTTTTGTTTTCTTGGTTTTCTCAATTAAATGCTACCTTGCTGCATAATGCCAGAAACCATATGGGAGGTATGGCAAAACTTGGCAGGATTTGACCCAGAAGAGGAGAGATTGTAGAACTGCTTTCATTGCAAACCTCTATGCAGAATGAGAGGAAAACCCAGTGGTGCTGAAAGTTCCTAGCTACGGAAATGGAAACTATTTCATAACAGTTAAGACACTGGCTTTACAAACACTGCATAAAAGGCAGGTGGTCTCATAGTAGTTGTAGTGAGAAATAAAAAGATTCAGTCTTGAAAGAGCTTTTCATTTTTACTTTTTATTCTAGCCACCCATGAGAATCATGAGATTTCCTGTGTTAGATCTTTTGAAATTGTTTTTAGAAGCAGGTTGTAATTTAAAGAGAATAAAGCTGCCAAAATGTTCTGATGCTTTGGCTGCTGAATATTACTTGTTCCTGAAGTCGCTGGGCAGTCGTAAGGACTTCTGGTGCTGTTCCTCCGTGCTCACTTGGAAGTAATGCTGTTGTCAAGCTATGAACCACACAGAAAGCCATAGTTCCTGTCACATAAAGCTGCTGACAGGACTGGAGATGAGTGAGTGACTTAGAGCCTCAGTTTTGAAAGATTTGTTCATGCTCTTGAACCGTAGTGGGAGTGCTGCCAATGACTGAGCTGTCTTTTATTTGAAGTTGCATGTTAGTGCAGCTCACGTCTGCCCATTTGCAAGGAAGACACTAATGTATTTAGGAAACTGTAAAAAACAAAAGGGAACAGGTTGCACTGTAACATTAACAAACTGCATTGCTTTCAACAGGCACTTGAGGAGGGACCATTTGCTAACATCGGGATAATTTTTAAGATAGTGTGTAGGTTTAAAGTTGACAATTTGAGGTAAAAAAAGCGAATACAAATATACCTGGTTCAGAAAACAAAACTACAATGACCTAACGGGGTTTCAGAGCATTTGACAAAGGCAACTGTGTCAGGACTTGTCAGCTGTGGAAAGAAACCAATTCCAAAATGACTCCCTGAGGATCTTGGCAAAGAGGAGCAACTGTTGAAAACAAGTCTATATTCTAAAAGTGTTAAAAGGCTTTCCAGTTGCTGGGAATGATAATTAAATTAAGCCGTGAAGGAATATCTTCTGCCTTTAATGACCCCATTCAGAGTTAATTGTGACCGGACTGTCTGGTTTTGTGGTATGATTCTGACTACAGTGTTGAGTAAGGACAGCTGGAAAAAAGCCTACTTTTCATCTTGACATCAGCTTTTCTAGCTAATATTTCCTTCCCTGTTTTTGTATAAAAATGGGATGTGTGTTTCAATTTGGCTATCCATTTTGCTAGCGTCAGCTTTTTATGAATTTGATACAATGTCAGGCATTTCACACTGAGTGTGCTTTGCATATGCCCTTGAATTTAGGTTCCCATCCTTTGTGTAAGAAGTAGAAGAAAAACTCCACACAACCCACCTCTCGTTCTAAAAAACTCCTTTCAGGAAACTTGAAAGGCTTTTAATTCTGCATGGGCTCTTTCCTCCCCCCTTTCTTTTATTTCTTGTTTCATAGCCATCAATGCCACAGTGCTCCAATAAGTATTTCTAAAAATAAAATCTGCAAATTACAGGTCTTGGTTTACCACAGTGTTGCAAACTGTCATTAACAAACAGTCTTCAAAAGCCACTGGCTCTGCAAGCCATGAGGTAGCTTAAGTCCATAGAACTGTATTGCTCTCTTCCAACACTCCCAGTTACTGTATATTTTAACTAGTTTTTTGGGTGTTGTTTGTTTGTTTGTTTGGGGTTTTTTGGGGTTTTTGTTTGTTGGTTTTTTTCTTAATTTTGTTTGTTTGGGGTTTTTTGGGGGTTTTTTGTTTGTTGGTTTTTTTCTTAAAACTTGTTGCTTGAAGATGCTGGGTTTTTGTCAGCAATGAATTGATGTTCTGTCGATCACTCCAATCATGTTCCAAAGAAGATATGACATAGAGGATGAATAATCCTCAAGACTTGCTCTTATTAACAACTACTGTGAAGTTTTGGCATCTTGTGCCTGCTGAGATTTAGTGCTCTGCTTCCCACACAGAGTAACATGGTAGCGGTGTGTTCCTCCCCTTGCTCCACACTATGAAATCTAGGATGGGGTGATGCATAGCTGGGAAAGAGATTAGAAATGTGCTTTTCTGTGTGCCCTCCCTTTCCCCACCCTGTATATGATTCATATGCAAATGATGTGTAGGCTACTTTTCAAGGCTTTTCTATAAAGTTGGCTGATCTAACTAATTTTGCTTATCTGAGTAAAGGTCTGGGTAAACTTGAAAAGGTGATGTTGGTTACTTCCAGCTGAAAATGACTTTGCCAAATTGCTGTTTACCTTGTGGTTAAGATCACCTGGTCCTCTTTGGCAGGCAACCTGGTGAACTAGTCAAGTGCTGAGACAGTGTTTGGAAGAGTTTCAGAGTAGCCATAGGAGCCATCCCTAGGAGCCCTTTGAATTCAAGAACATTCCCAAGATTTAAACACCTGTTTTCTATACCTGTTTTCTATATAGCTCACACAGACCTAGAGGTCTTGTTGCTTTCATGTCCCATCTTCTACCACCTGCTGAGGACTGTCAGAGCCTTTTTTTTTTTCAGAGGGACCTGAGGGCAGATGGTTAAAAACTGCTGTCATTGATTCTACTGACCAGCAAAATTGGTGTGATATTGAAACTCCTGCCTTGAGGACTGTTATTCTCTACTTACAGTACGTCCTGTGGCTTGCGTGCCTAACCTCTCTGTCAGTATACAATTTGTATGTTGTCCTTTTAAACTGAAACTTCATTTTCTTCTTTGTCAAATTTTGCACTTCTGCGGCTGTAGTCATTCTCCTGGAGGCATCCCTGACCTGAACTGAGGAAAACATAAGACAAGAGAGCATTTAATATTAACTAAACTGTGAAAAAAGAGAAGCATTTAATATGAGACTTATATACCTAAGATGAAAACCTTCATCCTCTGAGTGTCTATTCAGTCACTGCAAATTCCATGTGCCAGCATAGGAGGATGAGGGGGTGTATGTATGCTTTGGGCTTTTTTCTAATAATCATCTGTTTTATCAAAAATATGTGTGCTTCCAAGGTTTAAGAGCCAGTCCCCCTTCCCAGGTGATTGCCTAACCTTTTTTTTTTTCCCTAGAAGTGTGCAATATGTATATAGTGCATACAAGACCTAATAGCATCAGTAGCATCAATTACTGATGTGCCTCTTCACCCAGGTCTGATGCTTGTTTGTCCTCCTCAGACTATGTTCAAACTGTCCAAGCAAGAGAAGAGAATTAAGTTAAAGTTTCTTGTGTAAAGCCATAGCTTTAGCCATTGACCTATAGAATACATTTTATAGGTGATTTCCATTTCCTTTTCTACCATATTTGGAAAGAAATGTAGTGACCCTTATAGCTGCCTCACCAGCTCATTTGTTTGTTTTCAAAATGAAGGGCTTTTAAAATGCTCATACCTAGGAGGAACTTTGGAGCTATGCATCCTGAATAGAGGCACATGTGTCGTTATAATGGTATAAAGTACTTTTTGTTTTGATAAGAGCAGGGTTTAAAAACTAGTCTTTCTTCTAACCTCTTCCATAGGCAATGCTCCATCAGCTGGTGAGACTAGTCCTGTATTATAGGAAATGTGTCTAACGCAAGGCAATTCAGTCTACTATCTGGTCAGGGTGCTTCAACAGTATTTTAGTGCTGAAGTCCCTTTGTAGACCTAGGCCTTATTCTTAATTGATCAAAGACTATAGAAAATAAAATGCAAATATGGATCGATTTGAAAAGGTAAACTAAAGTTTAGTCTTTTTTTAAATTAACTTTTGTTGAATCGCAAAATTAAAGTTGTTCCTTTAATATTTTTGGCAATCAACACAAATGAAAATGGTGGAAGTATTGCAAAGAGATCTGTTCAGCCTTGGGTTTTTTAAAAGCTTCACAGATCTGAATTATTTAAGATGCTCGAGTCTTATGTAGCTTGGTATGAGTCTGACAATTCTGTTGAGACTGAATTGTTTAGAGACCTTGTCAATTACAATCTAAAAATTCCCTAGTGCAGGAGAGGCTCCTCTTTTTTCCCTCTGTAGACATCAGTTATGTCCATTGCCTGAAGAACAGCTGCATGCATTCTTCCTGAAAAACAGCGCCATTCTTTTTTCCCAACTTTTTTTTTTTTTTTTTTTTTTTTTTTGTCAGCCACTCCAACCACCCTGGCATGTTGTAAGCTTTCCTCTGATTGTTGGATTTTCTTTTAATTTTTTAAGCTATAAAAGTTCAGAGCATGAGACTGTCTTGTCAGGCTTTCAACGTCTGCTGTGCTGTGCAGCCTGGAAAAGGGAAATCTGAGGCTGTGGAAGGAGTAACTCCACCTCTTCGTTGTTTGTCTTCTCTCACATACTGTTACTGGGAGAATGGAGATAATTTGACTTTGTTTACAGACTTAAAGCAAATATTTCCCAGGCTGCTTTGGGCTTGGGGGTTGTATAGCACTACACATTTCTTTGTAGGTTGCTTGATAGATGAATAGATTAGTGTCTACAAGCCTTCCCAAATGGCTGCTCTCCTTATATTTCTTAACTGTGGGATTATTTTTGGTGCTGCAGTCTGATAGCAATTTCCAGTCAAAATGGCACAATTTATATTGCCTTCTGGATGCTCTTTTGTCTTGTATATGTTATTCATTCTTACAGAACTGGTCCATCAGTTCTCCAATAAGAACAACTTCATTTCTCACTTGCAACATTGTCCAAAGTAGTATGATCTGTTGAATATAGACATCTGCTACCTGCTCACTTTTATTTATTTATTTATTTATTTATTTTTTAAAAAAGCATGTAGCTAATTTCTGGTCATTAACTCTGATCAGTTTAGGTTTCTTTTTTTCTCTAGAAACATCCTGTTGCATGATTGAGTCAAATAAGAGTCTTAGGGGTTAATACAGTTTGTTCCTTTTGCTTACCTCTACACACACATACCTTTCTTCTGAGAATGCCCTCAAACGTTGGAAGAGCAAACCCATCTCAATTTAATTATCCATAGCAAAGGCATGCTGGCTTTCTCAGAATTATGCTGATCTCTCCCGTGCAATGGTAGATAAGTTCACAAATCTTACTCTCTGTGGTATGGATGTTGGCTCTATCCTGCCTAAAACCTGTTTTTCTACATACATCGGCAGTCCTATAGCAATTTCATCGTTTTCTTGCCAGAACAACTGTCTTTGATAGTAAAATGCTCTTTTTTGCATGTTACTTTAGCTTCTCAACAAGAACAAAACATAAAAAACCACCAAACTGTTCAGTGTTTTAGCACTTCATATTATGTTACAGGTGCCAGAAAGGGGAATTTGTCCCAGACACTTCATTAATATAAAAGTGTACTCTGGTTTTCATTTTATACACTTGCATTATATTTGCTACAGTAGTCATTTCATTTAAGCTTTGTTCCAACAAATGTCAGTTATACACAGATTTTTAGGGTCAATTTGTTCAAATCATTTCCAGTAATGCAACAGCAACAAAGTGTATTTCTGTCTTAGTGATTAGTCAGCAAAGTAAAGTTACTTACCTTAGCTTTCAAACTTCTACACAAATTCCATGTCAAAAATAAGTGAGTTGTACACCTCTGTAGTTATTTTCCCCTTTGGGTGAGGATGGAACAGCATACTCTACTTCAGTCCTCTGGCATGCCTTGTATAAACCCTTCCTAACCACTCTTATAAATTTAAATTTTATGCTATTATTCTCTGCTTCTGCAGAGAAGGAATATGAATTAAGTTCCTACTGACTGTACTCATAGCTAACTCTAGGTGGAAAATAGCTGGGCACAAAGTCCCATGAAGAATATGAATAAATATGAAAGAATAGAAGAATCCTTTTCCTTCTCTGAGTTTGTTTTAGTAATGTTCAAGTGTTACAAATAGAACTAGTCAGCACACAGTTTCAGTCTGACTGTGATTATTAGTATATAGTGCTTTTATAAACATTACAATCTTTTAAAAAAGAAAAGTGAAAAAAATCTCAGAATACTTGAAAATCTATCAGTGCTTGGAGGGACTGGAAAAGATAGGTACTTTTTCTCAAAAATACATGAACTGATAGTAAGAGACTGCAAAGCTGTACTTGAAATGTAAATAAATAGCTTTTCTCTGAAGTGCTGCAATGGGTGTAAAACAATGTCATTAATTAAAGAGCATGAGTAGTTTAAACCAATTAGAACTTATCTTTAGAGGAAATAAAATGGATTTGCTCTGTAAACGGCAATTGACTTGAGAACTGTATCAGCCCTATGGGCACTTGCTGTCCAGCTTGGAGGTGAATTTGTGGAGTGTATCAGAGTGTGAGTTCTAGAACAGAAATTATTTGGAAAAACAGAGCCCATGCATACTGTATGAGATACATGACATTAAGAATTATTAGTTAAAGCTGTGAGACTGGAAAAAGCAGGTAAATGTATTTTGATTCTTATTGCTAGAAATACTACTACATAATGGCTGTATCTTACAGAAACAGAGGAATCTGATACAAATACTGTGTAAACCATGGGGATGGTTCAGTCTCGCTCTCAGCCATTTTTTTGTATCCTTCACAATGCAAAAACTTGAGTCCCGTTTTTTGTCCAGAAACAGTACTGCCAACAAAGTAGATATAGGCATATTTTCCCCCCTCTTTTCATTACCAGTACAAATTTACTTCTTTTCTGATTCCTTTGTCCATTTTTTTCCCCAAAATTTTGAAGAAAAAAGGAGGAAAGATGTCTTGTGATATCCATAGTATCTTGAAGCTTTCCAGATGATATTTCTCCATTTCATATGGAAGATATCTGGGGAATAGCCCACTTTTTCAATTAATTTAAGGACAAAAGGTTTTTTGCCGAGATAAAATTCTGATCTTACAGTATCAATAAAAATATGACCCTAAGGGTAATATTTAACAGTGGTAAATGTTGCAAGGGTAGACCATCTTATTAGAAAAAAGTTGTGCCTCTTTCCATTAGTTAAATTGGCAGAAGGTTAAATCTCTGCAAGTTTAGCATGACCTTGAACAAAACATGTCTGTATATCAAGTGCTTGACAATCAATTGGCTACTACAGTGAGTATGTAGGTTACCTTGAATATAGCAGAAAATGCTACCTTGAAGTTTTTCTACCCTTTTCCCCGAAGGATAAAAAAATAAAATAGCTGAAAAGGCTCAAAATACAGCAAAGGGAAGCAGCTTATTTGGAATGTGGAGATGACCAAACCAATTACCACAGTCTGAAAGCCAGATGCAGCAAAACTTAAAGGTTTTTTTCTAATTGGTTGTTAACCAAACTATATGAATGCCTGCATAGCTCCAGTATCTGGAGCTGTTGGGTTATATTTTGATGTTGAGACATATTTTCTGAAAATTATGCAGAATATTTGTACCTCTCCCAGAATACATTTATAGGGAAAATGAAATCCCAACAAAAAGAAAAAAAACCCCAAACAGCACAAAAGTAACCTCCCATGATAAATTTGAGGGTAAAACCATTTGGTTAAATCTATGCACAAATTCAAGGTGGTCCTCTGTATAATCCTGTAGTTTTCCTCTCATTAATAACATTGTATGTGTTCTAGCCTGTTATGAATCTGATTCCTCCCCAAAGGTTGCAAGTGTAGATGTCAAATTCTGCAAAAGGAATCTATACTCCCTGGATATTCAAAAGAGAAAAAAACCCAGATGCTTCTAGAGTATAAATGGTTTAAAGAACCTGTTTTTCTCCAGGGTAGTCTAGGGTGCATAGTTGATATATGGACAGCTACTTTGTAAAGACCTAATGTTGAATAAGAAGAATCCTACCTGAGATACTTACCTGCAGAGAGGCTTCTCTCTTCTTACTCTTACGTCTGCTTTGAATCTACCTCTCAGTGTATCTTGGTGGTATTTCAGAATCTTCTTTCTTTTGTAACTTTCGGCCTTTATTTCTTTGTCCTTTCCCACTCCCCAACTCCTCCTCTGTTATTTCTGGTTAGTTGGCTGTTCTCTGGGAGCCGAAGGGGCCTCTTCTGCATGTTCTCCTCCCTTAGTTGGATGGTACCCACTGACCTAAACTGTTGTTTCTGTGGGCATCTGACCCACTGTCAGCCATAGGAGAGGAGCAGCAAGCTGGTTGGTAAAGGCAGACAGCATCATAGGTCTGGCACGGGAAGTTGAGAAGTAATCCACACAGCACATACCTTTACACACTCTTTGAATTCTCTTGACCAACTACATGCTGTTTTGATGTTTACCTATCTTGTGTAAGAAAGTATATTGCTAAAACAGAGGCCAAGTCAGACTCTCTGGTGGAGTATTTTCAGGAGTATTACCTTGGAGTAGAGTCTGATACACAGAGCATCTTTCAAATGATTGGATGTATATGACCACTTGGCAATGTGTTATACCTTGATGAGATATTAATTTTTATGGCATAACGTTCTGTCCCACTTGTGCCAGGGTCTTATTTGGAGGGGATTTTAAAACTTTCTCAGTGTGGTTACAGACTGATCATGGCTTTTTTCTGCCATCTGTGATTAACTGCTACTTTGACCATAAATGTACACTAAACGGCAATCACAAATATCTGCCTTCATTGCTGAGAGGTGAAAGGAGGGTGTTGCTCAAGGAGCAACAGTGGGCAGTTAATAGCTTATTTGCTATTGGTGAGACATAAAATACACTATCCCAGCATAAAATTCTTTGCTGAGGAGAATTTTTAGATTATCTTTTAAAGGCACATCTTTCCCTTGGAGGTTTTCAGGTGTACGAGCTTTTCCACTCTGAATCTAAATCAGCCAACTACTTACCTTTGTCAGAGATTGACAAGACCTTCCAAGTTCTGTCTAAAAATATCTGTGCACTGCAAAGGAATTTGTATCAGGGCTTGTTTTATTGTTTGGTTTACCTGTATACCTAACAGTCCTATGGATTACATATTTTGTCACATGGAAATGATGATATTACTTTATTACAGTGCCATAAATTACATCTTGCTTTCATAAATAGTTTTGGGAAGGAAAGGAATGTCTGCTCTGGAGATGAAGTGGATGATTGTATTCTAAGAGACCTTTGTTTCAAGAATTGGCTAGCCATGATATGGGTGCCTTCAGCTAGTCAAGGTGATTGGTAGACAGATATGAAGACACGACAGAACCTGTCATTCAGCATAGTTCTGTACTAACTCTTCAAATAGAAACTTCCCTTCCCTTTTGCTAGCAAATCTTTGATATAGCAACACCTATGCCATCAAGCACTTTCTGTAGCCTACTTCACCAACCTTTTTCTGTTTCTCTTATCAAATACCTAGATATGAACTGCATGTCCTTATGTAGCATTATAATGCTATCAATGCTTCACTTCTCATTTTTAAGTCATTATTAATTGTAATGGGGCCTATTTATGTATGTAGGACTTCTTGTAAATTAACAAAATGGGTTGTCTCATCAGCCTCCTAATATATATGGTTGAATGAGGATGTCAGCCATTTTCTACAGTGACTTTTAAGCCACAAGAAAATACTGTTGCTTTAGATATACTTTTTTTTATAGTTTTCTTTTTCTAAGATTCTAAGCACTATCACTTCTGTGTCTAGTCTTCAGTTTGCCTTAGTATAATCTCCCCACACATTTAAGACCTTCAAATTGGCATTCACTGTGAAAGTATGGACACCAATGAAAACATTTGCATATGAAAATTGGTGCTTGTGTGGAGCAAGACCACCTGCTTCAGCATCAACTGACACACTATAGCAGGATAAACACTGCATATGTATTTGCCCTTCATTATATACTCCTTGTTTTCTTTTCCACTTGTAACAATATGGACTTCTATCTAAATATGTCAAGAAGATGTTTGCTTAATTGGTGACACATTGGTAATTCAGGCTCTGGAAGTACATGGACACTCAGTTGCTATTCCCTGGAGTACACAAGCAAAATGCTCTGGATGCTCTGGATAAATATAATCTGAAGGCAAAATAGCTCTTAAGTGTTTATTTATTTTTAAATAGATGTATGTGGCTATATATTGTCATAGACATATGTAATATTACAGATGATGACTGCATTTGTTAGAAGCACTAGACATCATTGTATTAAAATGAGTACTGCAAACTTATTCTCATTTAGTTTGACTTGTGATCCTTACATGCTTGGATGTGAGATTATGTAACAGTCTGAGATGCTGGATTAGGCTCCTTATGGACATGTCTTTTATCTTACGTCTTCCTAGAAAGGAGTTAAGGAGTCAGCAGACGTTACATGTGAATTTTTTTTTGAGATTTTACATTGCTTCAATAAATTTTTTTAAAAAAATCTCAGTAGGAGTCTGAGTTTTCTTAGTCTTGAAGTGGGACTAATTTATATTACCAGGCTTTTCAGCTAATTGCTTTGTGATAAATTACAACACCTTTAATATAATAGTAGCAGTTCAGTTGTTCAGTAAATGTTAAATGCAAATCACCCACTGCTAATGTTTTGAAACTGTGTTCCATCAGAAGCTTTACAGAATTACAGCTATCAACCAATTCATAACGGCTAATGAAGGTTAAATTAAGGTTTGGGGAAGCATGTTCAAAAATCATTCTGCCCATGTTATCATCTCTGTGTTTTGTAGCTACACCATGTAATGGCTTAGAAAGTCTTCTGTGAAGATGGAGGAAGCAGTGAGGTCAGGGAACTGGGATGTATCTCAAAGCTAGCGCAGTTTCATGCCACTCTTCTGCTCTGTTTTCCCATCTCTGAGTTACCAATAAACCACTGCTGTAAGTTCTGTACATTAAAAATTCTGTGTAAATGGCTGAGTAATCAAACTTTGGAAAGGCTCCATAAATAAGGAAAGGCTTAATGGCAAATACGGGACTTACATAAGAGAAAATACTTACAGGAGTTTTTATGTTATGCTATTAGTCTGTCTTTAGTCTGTTTTCACTTTTTTTTTTTTTTTTTTAACTAACACTTGGAAGCTACTCTTGGCTTACTAAGTGGCTTTTGTTTTCTGATTGTTACATATATTGCATCTGTTGCCTTGGTTGGACACTCTCAATGGAATAGTCATGCTTACATTAATAGATTACAAGGAGAGAAGGATCTTTAGATCATCCAATTGACCTCAGGTATCACAGTGACCACAGAAGCAATGCTTCTTCCAGTACTTAATTTAAGAAATTAATGTAGAGCTTACTACTTCCAGCTTCTATGATGTATCACTCACTGGGATTCTGAAAACAGGCTGCTTTCCTGCATTGCTAGGTTCTCAAACCAACCCACCTGGAATACTTGTGGTATATAAAGCTACACTTTAACCCCTGGGAATAGAGATGGACTTGGTTAGTAGAGTAGATACTCATAAATTTTTAAACATAACATTAAAAAATGCATAAAATATTAGTGCCTGGGGTGCTATAACTCTGCATCATCTTGCTGTACTTCCATCTGTATATACATATTTTCGCAGCAACTGGCTGTAAGGAAACACTGAGACATCTGCAGTGCAAAAAGCACAGTGATAGCCTAGGAGACTGCTCCCTCAAAATACAAAATATTTTCCTATAAATATTAATCCATTGATAGTAAAAATTGCCAAAATATTTCCAGTCCAACAGCAGCTGTTTGGGGAATTTATTTTGTCTTTTAGCAGGCAAAATGAAAGAAATGCAGGATAATATTGTTTATCTGCATATTTTTATATCGATTTTAATTAGTTTTAATACTATGACATTTGGAATAACCTTTACTAAATGTAGTTTTTGACTTTTCTGAACAGTGGGTAGTGGCTTTATTGTTGTTAGTAACAAAACTATAATTTAGTAATTTCCTTACCTCACTATGTTATTTGAGTATTTTCTGTTCCTTCACATTACAAAAGATGTAGGAAGATACTATTTTACTGGATGGAGAAATGGGGACTGATTATTTTTCACTCACTAAGGTAGTCAGTATGAAACTTACTTCTCAAATGGATAGTTTTAGTTCTCTGGTACTGCATATTAATGGGGTAAGTCAGAACAACATGTTAGCTGTCCTCAAACTTGCTAGTGTGGTTTTAAGTGGCTTTGGCTTCCTCTGTTTGGGACCAGTACATGGGACAAGCTGAGATGAACTACACATTTAGACTGCAGATTTCTCAAATCCCCTTAGAACTCTTCTTGATAGTCTTTGTGGGAGAGTGTAGGTCTAAAAGCAGTAAGCCATTTAAAATGCCTATATTTAGAAAGCCTGCGCTCTTCTGTGAAAGGTCTTGTTAAATCTTCCTTATTTTCATGTTTTTTAGTATATCTCTGAAATTTTTTTTTCTTGGCTGTATTCGTATCACAGTGTATAACTTCAAATAGTAATGTCGCATCTGCTCTCTTCCTTTCCTCTTCCCTGCTCCCAAACACCAGATTCAGTATTTGGTCTTTTGAGTAACTTCTGTATGCTCATGTTTAGCTTTTTGTTTTACATATCTGTGTATCTATATATTTAAAATCATAAAATCGTGGAAGAATTTAGGTTGGAAGGGCACTCCAGAGGTCATCTAGTCCAATCCCATGCTCAAAGTGGGCGAACCGGGTCAGGTTGCTCAGGGCCATGTCCAGTCAGGTCTTTAACACCTTCAAAGATGGTGGTTCCACAGCCTCTCTGGGCCCATTTCCCAGTATTGACGGCCCTCAAGGTTAAGAATCTTTTCTTTGTATCTAATCATAATTCCCCGTGTTCCAGCTTCAGTCCTTTGCCTCTTATCCTATTGCTGTGCATCACCAAGATGAATCTGGTTCTGTCTTCTGATTGGGTAGTTGTAGACAGTGTAAAGGTCTCCCCCTGAGCCTTCTCTTCTTCAGGGTGAACAGACCCAGCTGTCTCAATCTCTCCCAGTGCTCCAGCCTTTGACCATCTTGGGGTTGTGTGCTGGATTTGCTCCAGTGTGCCAGTATCTTTCTTGCACTGGGGAACCCCAAACTGGACAGAGTTCTCCAGATGCAGTCCCACAAGTGCTGAATAGCATGGAAGGAAACACCTGCTGGCTGTAGTTACAACTTAATAGTATCTGTTGAGCTAACCAGCTGTATTTATTTCTGTGAAGTGACTACAGTTCAGTCAAAAAAAAATGATGGAGTGGAGTATTTTCAGTGGCATTTTGATGGCTAACATCTATCTCAGCTATTCAAATGTGCACTCAAAAAAACCCCAGAATAGTCCAAAATAAATTAGATGCAGTTAAATAACTTGATCTCACATTTGAAAGGTTATGTCAGGAAATGAAAAACTGTGGAGAATATGTTGACATCCAACATGTGATCAAGTGATTTTGTTCCATGAAAGTAGCTGACTTTAAATATTTTTATCAGGTTTTCCGAAGCATACTCATATACTGTGTCACGGTGAGGAGAGTGCCCTGGCTTCTTGTTAAATCTCTTCTGGGTCATCCTGAAGAGCGTTGAGGGTGATCCTTTTCTTATTGCATTATTGCCTGCCTTGTAAGTGGGAGTTCTTTCCATTCAGCCTTCAGAGCCCGAAGGCTCCCATCAGTCTTGATACTGTATATTTTGGGATACAGTGTACTTAATGATTATGCTGTTCTCTTCATGCTTCTATTAATTTTCCTGTGCAGCTTTTGTGAACTTACAATATTTAAAACAGAGGATTTTTTTTATTATTTTCTTTGAAGAATAGAAGGTCTTAGGCTGGATGGGGCTTTGAACAACCTGATCGAGTTGAAGATGTCCCTGCTCATTGCAGGGAGGTAGACTAAAGGATCTTTAAAGGTCCCTTCTTATTCCTAAACTATTCTGTGAAAAGTGTGGTTGATAGTTCATAAGCATCATGTAGATTTCTCTCTCATATATTTGCATAATCTACTTTCCAAGATATCATTTAAATTATAATAACATACAAAATAGTATATATCTATTATGATGGGTTCTTAGTTGTCATTTTAGCTTATTTTTAAGCTATAGCTGTGGGGAAAAAAAAAAGAATGAAAAGCTGCATAGAAATGTCTCCATTTCAAATATAAATGTAGCTACTTTTGAACCACATGAATCAATTTACAAATACGAACAGGTGCATTCTGTAAATAAAAAACCCCATCATTCTTCACAGCTGTAATTGCCCGT
This sequence comes from Podiceps cristatus, assembly GCA_000699545.1. Lineage (NCBI taxonomy): Eukaryota > Metazoa > Chordata > Aves > Podicipediformes > Podicipedidae > Podiceps > Podiceps cristatus. The sequence goes on along the minus strand of KL287724.1, from coordinate 24,634 downwards.
AAGAGGTGAAATCTTCATACTGTTACAGTCTATGCTGACTTCAAAAGATGCCATGACCAAGCTAACTGGCAAGTCTCTTTCAAAGATGTTTTTCTTAAAATTGGTTGAAGTAAGTTGAATTCTTGGCATCCTTTGTAATCAGGGCTGACTCCAACTGAAAAATTAATATAATACGATGTAAGCTATATAAGTGTTGGTAAATTCTGCTTACTTAAAGCTTAGCACTTTTTTTTTTTTTATTCCTTATTACAGATGTGTGGTATCTTGACTAACTTAGAAGTAGAAGCATCTCCTCATATATAGCCATGTGGCTTAATCCATTTCATAAACTTATAAAGCTTAATTTTAAAAGTAATTAAAATTTTTTCTCCTGTAAGTCCTACTGATACTCTGGTCCAGAACCTTTTCTGGTGGTCAGGTCTGTGGACACAGAAGCATTTTCATACCAGATGAACAATAAAATTTTTTAAACAAATTTTTTAAACATGCATTGCAAGCTGATGATTATGGACACTAGTTAAATCATAGGGCTACAGCCATACAGTTACCCAAGCAATCTCATAACGGCTGGAACATCTGCAAGAAGGTATCAGTGCTTTTGTATATATATTGTCTTTCTTGATAGTCGAATTATAATACTCCAAATAGTGGGTTCAGTTCTTGCTATTAAACTTAGCTGACACACTTAGAGCTTAATCCATGTGCTCAACAATTGGACTAGATCTTGTAACTTTTATGTTTTTCAAAGCATGATATTTAAATTTTTATCTGTTCTTCAGTGGTGTCTGTTACTGTCTGGGTCTGTAGACATATTATAATTTAGCTTTCCGTTACTTACATTTGTGGAAGTTTATCCATTTGGTCTGACCACTTTTCATGGTTTTGTCCTTACCTAAGAAAAAGTGCTATTTCAATTATTTTTGACTGAACATACACGACATTCAGGTGTCTTTCATTTATGCCAACTTTTCCTCTGCCACAAGATGAGGCAATAAAGCTGAAGCCTTCTTTGTCTTCAGAGAAGCTGCAACCTAGAACCCCTAGTGAAAGTGGACAAAAAGCTGTCTTGCCAGACTTGTTACAGTAAGAACAACTTCCATTTTTTAGACCTAAATCTATTCATGCAGGGGGCCATAATATTTCTCAAAGAAAATGGTGCAGATCAACCTCCTCACATAAATTGTTAGTCTACGTTGCTTGATTACTGCCAAACCCCAGTCTCAGTCAAGAACCGATAATAAACTCTTTGGCTTACAGAAATTCAAGGTTGACTCTGCATCAAAGTCCTTAAGCTATCCTGTCCAACTAAGTCACCCTTTTCAAGATCATGAAGCTTAGTTATGTCCGTCCACTAATATTAATTGCATACATATTACATTACATTACATACATAGATCCATAGCTGCTTGGTATGATGAACTCTAGTGACTATAGAGGTAACCTATATACTGTACTTAGGCTAGACACATAGTTTTGCATTCAAACTGTACTGTATTTCAGTCTACTGCTATAATCAATGTCTTGGCGATTAGTACTTTACTTTCTTGTGCAGAAGCCCAGCATTCTACCCACATAAAATATTTTATGCATTGTTTTGCCTACATTTGTATTATTTTTCATTATCCTGTGTATTAGAATAAGGTGGTTAAAGTCACATGTTCCTTGCAGCCTCCTCCACCAACATACCATTCATGAGATTCAAGTGAATACAGAAGGTACCCAGAGGACAACACAGAGGAAAAGAAATAAAATTTAGATTTTGCACAACTTCCATTAATGTAGACAAAGTACTTTCTGCAGGCATTTCCACTTACAAATTATTTTGTTGTGTCAGAGTGGGCAGAGAAAGTGGATAAAAGGTGGTCCTTTTCAGGGACTGTGTGCTTTACCCAGTGTCTGTTTGTCTCTACAGAGCTAACAGTGAATACCATCCCATGAATAAATTTAGGATGTTTAATATTTTACATGATTCATATCTCAATGAAATGACAACAAATTCCATATCCACAATGGACTAATAAATTTGCTTTAATTCACTCCAAGCTAAATTCCCATCTTTAATTGTTTCCCCAAAAAAGTCATCATTATTTTCTAGGAGGCCATTTTCCATCTTTTCAGTGATTCCATTAGAAAATCAATATCATTAGAGGATACCTGCAATATCCTCTAACTTCTGAGATATTTTCAATCCATTCAAACTTAATGAGAAGTTTTGATACTACTTTTGTATTAATTTATAAGGAGGGTTAGCCCACATTAAATTTGTAAGGGGCTTGTATATGGAAATGACTTAAGGGTGTGTTAAATAATGCTGAAATTAGCGGAGGTAATGGGTCCCTTTTATAAAAAAATTGTAGGTCAGCAGGGTGTTATGTTAGTGAGCTTCCTAGATTGGGGATTATGCAGCTGCTGTTCTAGACTGCTTTTCACACCTTCAGCATAAAAGTCCGTCGATGTTCTTTGGATTCATATTGACTGGTTCTCCTCCTCCACCCCGTTTTAAAGGCTGGTGGACTGCTACAGTTAAGTCCTTTTCCAGTTCTTAGTTCCCAGGGTTAAAAACATTTGTGTTGCAGTTTGCGTTATGGCACTTGCAGGTGTGTAGAGTGCCCTGTGCACCTGCCTGGGGCTGAGGAACTGATCATTGCTGGTGTCTCGTGAGCTCTGAAGCAAAAGGTCAGGAAGCCTTAGCATAATCATCACAACAAGGATGTATTTGAAGTCAGTGTAAAAAAAAAAAAAAATGCCGTTCAGATGAAGGTAAGGGAGTCTATATTGGCTTCTAAGAAAACTAGAGATGGCACTTTACTTTCTCTTATTACAGAGAAAGGAGTATGACCTTGCTCAGAAGTAACGTCAATTTGCATGATATTGTGCATAACACCAGATGAATGGAGTCACTAAGGACTTCTCTAATAGCCAAGGTATGAGTGAGGAATAACACTCTTTTCAACAAAAGAAAGCCAAGACCTCTTGAAAGAAAAGATCTACACCCAGTCTAAAATCTTTAGATACTTTAAATTTTATCACACAGAACTCATAAAAAAATGTTTTCATAAGTGTCTACTAAATACTACCACAGTGTTTGAACAGTTACCTAGTGGCTATTTTGCTGACTGCATCCATGATAAAATGCCTTGGTAGGAGGAATCTTCCCTCTTTCCCACCTGACATCTGCTTTCTTGCTTCACCTGCTCTAATCATGAGTTTTGCTGCTCTTCTTGAAATATTCATATATTTCTTCTTCCTTTTCACTTCCAGATGTTGTTTCTTTCAATTGCCTGATGCAGGAAGTTTTCCTTGTGCCTCACATCTGAGGGGCAGCCTTGCATTATCTGTCATCTCTCTTTAGACATGTCAGATTTAAAAATAAAACCAAGTATTAAATCCTGTGATGAGCAAGTAGAGCTTAAAACTAGTTTGTCCAATGCACTGCTAGGAGATAGAGCTTTCACTTTATCAGATACAGTTTACAGAATCACAGAACCATAGACTGTTTTGGGTAGGAAGGGACCCCCAGAGCCCATCTAGTCCAACCCCCTGCAGTGAGCAGGGACACCATTACCCAGATCAGGTTGCTCAGAGCCCCGTCCAACCTGGTCTCGGATGTTTCCAGGGATGGGGCCTCCACTGCCTCCCTGGGCAACCCGTTCCAGTGTTTCACCACCCTTATCGTAAAGAATTTCCTCCTTATATCCAGGGGCAATCTGAAATGTATTTTGAAGGATTTTCATCATTCCTTATGAAGAGGGAGATTTTACAGTGTTCTACCCAGATATTTCTTCCTGGCATCAAAACCAACATTCAAATGGTAAATAAACTGATTGGGATACACATGAAAATTAATTCAGGTAGTAGATAGCAGTAGTGTGAACCAGAGGATGCTCTGAACCCAATAAACCCCAACTCACAGAAGACTTTCTGCAGGAGAGACACAACATAGATTTTAAGGTACAGTGAGTGCTCTCTTTTCCATCATTGGACCAGACAAAGCTGCTGTTATTTTAAGTTTGTCCTTTAATCCTTCAGCTGCTGGTAGGGGGGACCATTCTCATGAATAATATTAATTCACCTCCTGTTGAGCTGTCCTTTGATTTCCTAAATGGCTATTTCCTCTGCTTTTTGCCACAGGGATCAGTGACGTCATCCAAATGAAAGGTAGTCATTAAATGCGTGTGCAATTCTTAACATTTTTCCTCAGTCCTGTTTCTAATTCTGTGTTTGTTTTTCCTAAAAATCACAATATGAGATGCAAAGTAAAACCCTATCACTAACACCCTGAGCAATTCATTCACTGTCCTTACTCAGCCACTCTCTTCGCCTCTTTAATATGTGGCACACCATATGACTTTCTGCAGCAGCACTCTGTGGAGAAGAAAGCCTGACCATACCATTCATGCAGATTATCAATTCTTGGGAGAAGACTTATAGTTTTGCAAATTCAGAATTGGTCTGAAATATTTTTTCTGCCCTAAAAATAGGCAAATGCCAGCTATTACTTGTTACTTTTCCATTCTTTACCTGAGCCTCAAAGACAGAAATTTGATCAACTCCCTGATACCTGGACAGTCAGGGGAAACAAAAGGCAAAAGCCGTATATTTGGAGAATGTCTCTTCCTGTGGTCCAGTGAGTGAAGGCAGGTTGACAACAGAGGAGATTTCCCAATTCTGAAAAGGATTTAAGTCTGAGCAGAGACAACCTTACCTTAGCATACCTCCTCCTCTGGAATGACACAGCACCTGAGAAGTTCCCATGTTTTACTTCCTGAAAAGTCTACAACACAAGAGCAGCAGGTCATACCAAGAAGTCATAGTCACACCTCCTCTGCCCTGCTGACTGTTATGTTAAGGCGCTATCTCATCAGCTGTGTCTTAACATTCAGAAGACACCTTCTGCCTCGGCCTCAGCAGCTGAACTTACGTGTGGGGGAGGTATACTCTGCACCAGACCCCTTCTCCCATCAAGTCAAGTGGGAGACCTACAGAAGCTTACCATTGCTGTCATCCTGGCATGCACCTGGGTTTGCTTCCAAAGAAATTGGGAGCCCTGAAGGTATGGTGTGTAACCAAATCTCAATTTGTTGTGCAATTATAATATGGCCAGTGTGGACTGCTAGGGACTAAACGATGGAGGGCAGCATGGGTTATATCAACCTTCAGTGCACTCACACTAGGTAAGGTTTTCTTGATTTCATGCTGTGTTTAGCACAGCATCCATCATAACACAAGGCAGAGATTGCTCAGAAGCCTCTAGTTACAGACATGAATGGGACACTGAATAAATGCATGCTCCTGAATACATGCTCTGCCATGATATTTAGACATTTCTTTAATACAGTCCAGTTGGCTAGCAAATAGCCTCATCAGCCAGCACAGAAGAGGTCTGGAAGGCTGCAGAATGTAAGCTCCATTAGTATTCACCATCATCCTGGAATTAACTCACCCTGGATATTATTTCATCTGGTATGTAATAATTCACTCTGGGTTTATTTGTGTGATCAGCCCAGGCTCAATTAAAAAAAAAAAAAAATGCCCCTTTCCATTTTTGCTATCCTAGACTGGCACAGGGAATAAGGTTCCGTAAATGATCTGAGTCAGATCAGGAACCGTTTTTAGCCTATACCAAGTAGACTTTTTTCATGTCTTCATCAGAAATGTTGCAGTAACCTCTGCCAAGAACAAACTTATTATCTTTTTGCCAGCAGCAAAGCAGATGTTTTCATTGCCAAATAAAAGCTATTTTCCCAGATGGTTAGGGAACCTCTCATACCAAGTACTGATAACACAGCAGATGGGTGATATCCATGGATATCTCCAGGCTTCGACCTGCTGTCATGCTAAAATGCAGCTACCGCTCATGGTTAGCCAAGGCTGCATAGCTTCCTTCACTCAAGGAGTCTTTTATGTACCTAGAAATGTTACATCAATAGCGGCTGAAATTCCTCTACAGGTAGCTAATATTTTTCCTCCTCCATTTCAGGGTTACCCTCGTTCTGCTGCAGTGAGAAAATGCTGCAAAGTCTGGTCTTGGGCTGGGGCTGCGCTTCTGTGCTGAAGAGGTGTTACATACTTCTCCCTAAACCATCTCTCACTCACAGTGATCAAGAATACAGTGCATTGTATTTCTGTTGGTTAAGAAACATAATTTTCAAAACTCTGCCGATCACTGTGGACTAAAAAGGTGTTTCAATAAGTCTGCATGCAAAGCGCTAGCAGTTAGACTCCTGACCCTACTGGTTTTGTTGGTTGTGAGAGTCTTCTGATATTTATCTTGCAAAATGAGTTCCCGACAGAACAGGACTAGGATACCCATTCACAGAGCTGACAGCTGACCTCTATGCAAGTAATGATTTGGACTGAAATCCTGTCATTTGGGCAAGTTTGTTGCAGAACCTTTGACATGTTAGTCTTTGAATCACAGGTTGCTGTGGGGCCACCTGAGCCTAAGGCTCGTAACTCAACTGCTTTGGGAATGAGTCTTGTTTTTTTCCACATCGTGATTCTCCAACTTCTCAATAGGTCATATGAAGTAGGTAGAAGAAACTGCATGTGTGTTAATGCAAAATATCTCTTTTGAGTTGCTTTTCCTATAAAGATCTCATAAAAAGAACCATGAGGATAATCTTATTAGCATATAGAAAGCTCCTTCTCTTAATTGACTGATTTAGGAATAATAATGTTATTTTAGATAACTTTGTGCAGACTAGACTTGATTCATTTTCTGTTTCAGCAGCACATACTGTGTACTGCTGTCACTGATTTCCTTTGTCATAGCATGTTAACCAGTATTCTACAGTAAGTGAAATAATCCCATACTTAAAAAGCTTTTCCACTGTGAAGTGCTTAAATTCATCTCCTTAGGAAGCAACACTTATAAATCTCCAATTTCCACAGTTCTTGTGGTATGCTAAACTTTGACTTTCTATTCCTTTTTTTTTTCCCTTCATCATCTTCCCTATGGTAACAGAAGCACTGCTCTTTATGTTCCATTGCTACTCATTTTTATCACTTGACAAAAGCACATGATCACACTTAAAAAAAAAAAAAAAGGCAAACAAAGAGCACTACAAATATGATCATGTGTACAAGAATAAAACCAAGGAGTCTTTGAGAAATTTAAAACTGTAGCAGCTTAGAGACAGTATCTCAAGAAACTACAAAAAGCTGATCTCTGTTCTAAAGAGCCTGGACAACCCAGTGGCTCCAGCAAGCTGTTCTGAGTCACTGCAAGGTACTAGTAGCGACACTACTAAAAATAAAAAAAGAACAAAAAGTATGACTGTGAATCACTGTTTTGAGTGAAGCAATCTAGGTTTAGCAAGTCTAGTTTGCATGCCTGTAAACCCAGATGATTTTGTAATGGCTGGGATAACACTCTCTACATTTTGATTTGGCAAATCATATTCATGTAATACATAATTTTTGAATCTGTGCGGTTGTTTTATCTGTTGGCTTAACATTTATTGTTTCATTTAATCTTTCAAGTAACATGTTGCACCACCTAGATGTAGCTTACCTTGGAAGTATTATCTGATCTTTTATCTTAAGTTTCCCTAGCTGTTGGGCTCATCCCTAGCACTCTGACATATGTTAAAACTAAGCTGGGAGAACAAGGTGCCTGTGGGCTCAATGGAGAGCATGTGGAAAGGGTAAATTTCTTTTTCCCATAGCTGGGCTTCACTCAAACTGAAAAAAACCCAACTGTAAAGCTGCTGTTACCAATTTCAATGATGTAGATAAAGGGATGGTCTGTTAAAGACAAGGCATTCATTTGTTGAGAGAAACCTTGAGCTACAAAATGTGAAAAGCCCTGGAAATAAAAATCTATCAAAATAAAGACAAAGAACTCGTCTAACATTGTGACAGAATAGGAAAGGTCAGGCTTAAATTCAAGATAAAGAAAAGGACAAGCCTCAGAGGT
>KL287724.1:0-16682 GCA_000699545.1 Podiceps cristatus | reverse complement strand
GGGGGGGGGGAGGGGGGGGGGGAAGAGAGAGAGAGAGAAGCTTAAAGTCAGGGGAAAAAAACCCACAAAGAGCAAGCAACTCTAAAGCTCAACAAACACTGGACAGAATATTCCTCTAGTAGGCTCAAGATGTGGACAATTACTTTTATCAAAACTATGGGCTGGTTAGTTGGTCTACGCTGTGACAAAAGCAGCCAACCACTAGAATAAACAAGTAATCAGGATCTAAAATTCTTCTTGAAACTCTGATGCTTGCCTGCATTCAAAGTTAGTGAGGAAGATGTGGCTCTGACACTGAAGAGTTGTCTCTGAATCTGGAAGAGATGAGATCTCATTCTTTTTAGGGCCAATAATAATGGCTGCTGGGCCGAATGCTTCTCTGGGGCCAGATCGGTTTCTATGTGCCGCAACCTGCTTGCTCTGCAGTTATGGCTACCTCTGCTTAAAGGGTCTGATGTGCCTGTATTAGTTACCACAGAGATGTGTGTAAATTGTCACAATTACTTTCTGCTGTAACTTCTGCTGCTGTATTTACTGCTGTGTCAGCAGTATCATAGTACTGCTGAGCGTTTAATTTACAGTAATTCAAATCCCTGATGATAAATTGGCTATGGCTATTTGGAAATAGGGAGAAAAAGAAATAAGGACATCAAGTCTTCATAAGCAGCAAATATCCAGAAGTCTATTTTTTCCTCAAAAATAGCAATAATCTTGCCATTGAGTTCAGACAGAGTGCCTGCAAAAGTCTGTGTAGATGCGCCAAAAATATGAGAGAAAGCTCCAATAGGACTGTATATGAGTTTATATCTTGCAGCGAGGATTTAATTCTGCTTTTATTCAAAGTAAGAATCTTCAAGAGAGGGGAAGGAAGTCAGAGACACCATAGTATATGCATGTCCTAATGACAAGAGTACTTTGTGAGTAGGGTTTTGAGTCTAGTTTTCCTGTATTCCAGTTTGGTACTTTACCTAGGGCAATATATGCATGTGTTGTACTTTTCATTGTCTTTTATGCTGGACCTTAGGCAAACTCTACAACTGTTCATGGGTCTGCAGGTTTAGAAATAGGAAAGTAAGATTATTCTCTTCCTTGGTTTCTGTTGAAACGCATGAAGTTTATTCCTCATATAGGGGTAACATAGGATGAAGGACTTTATAATCAGAATTCAAAGGCTGGTTTTGATTAAGATTTGTTTGGATCTTCTTAGCGTGTGTTAACTTAGGGCTCAGACTGACTCTTGAACCCAAACTCCATGTCCCGATCATCTGTCTTGCCTCTGTCTTGTCTTTTGGACTTCTGCTCATATCTGACTTAAGTCTGTTGGCAGCCCCCTTTCTCACACAGGCAAGGAGGCTGGCTCCAATTCTAGTGATGCTCTGAAGACATTTGCGATGGACCTGATGTTCCTGGAGGAAGAGATTCATTATAATAAATAAATATCCCCTCTTCCCCCACTCTACTCTTCATTACTGAGGAGGTTAAGTTCTTATCTTTTTAACCTTGCATCTCATAACTCAATTATACTCTTACTGTGTTGTCTAGAGGCCTCCAGAAAGCCCTCTGGTGTTCTGTGATCCATAATAATTATGAAGGCAGTGGTAAAGAAATAGGCCAACAGGTTCAACAGGCCAAACTACTTTGCAGCGTTTCTTTCTCAGGCTATAGTTTTTATTTGTCAAATGTCTGTCTGTCAAATTCCTACTGGTGTGAAAGATCAAAAGGTGCAGGGCAGAAGTTGCAGGGGACTGATTATTTGTTTGCCCAGAGAGCCTTGTAAGAGAGCAACACATTAACAGAAAAAAGGAAAAAAAAAAAAAAAGATAGGAAATTTGCCATCTTATAGAAAAGAGACAAGCAATGAAAAGAACTGCTCACCACCAGAAGCAAAGGAGCAGGAGGACACAACAAAGAAAAAGTCATTTTTGCTATTCTCATTTAAAGGTGAGAGAAACATCAAAAGAGGGCCTGACTGGGAAGGTATCCACAGTCATCCTCAGCAAGCTTACCAGAGCACTTGAAAAGGGGGTATTTTAAAAATCCTCCTCCATCATCTTTTCCCCTTTTTTTTTTATTAACTAAAGTGAACCAGAATTCTCTTCAGCTACTTTCATTATTATATTATGAACTCTGTAAGTGTTTTAATACAGGAGAGATAAACAAATAATAGATTTTATGTAAATACTGGTTGCTAATGATGCTATCAAGAGACTGGAAAGCAGGAAATGGGAGGAGTTGATAAACAGGAGAGGTTAATTACAAGTGCTGTGCAAAGCTGTTTTCAGACATGGCTCCTGGGTGAGGAGACTGTTGTGTTCCTGCAGTTTATCTAGGCAATAAATATATCTGATTATTTGATTAAAGGCTAGTGTACTGCAATAAGACATGAGAAATAATGCACCTAAGAAATGATGACAGAATATACCAAAGACTTCTACCAACTGGGCTCAATGAAATTCATGGCCAAGGAAAATATACCCAGAGACCTAAGCAGCTCTCTTTATGTCAAACAGGTGATGTTGAGACTTTCTTCACTGTCAGATACAAGAGGTCTGTGGTGTACCGTGTCTTGGTCTTCCTCCATAGGAGCTCCTTTAAGCCCTTCCCTTCTATCACATTTTGTCATTTTCTGCGTATTTTTTTTTTTCCTTTGCATGAATGTGGCTCATCAACAATGCTAATATTCTCGGAGGCCCCAAATTAGAGTAGGCCTGCAGCAGATAAGCATCTTACTAGAGCATAAGATACTGGGAAATCTTACCAAGGCGTACTTATTTAGACACACATGCTGTGTCTAAATAGAGCCATGAAACTATGAAGTTAGAGAGTATTTCAGAGATGAAACTATGGAGCTAGAGAGTGTTTCAGAGATTAGGGAAATGCTGTATAAAACCTGAAATAATATTTGGGAATTGTTATAAGTGGTGTACTTCATTGGCAATAGATGCACAAAATGATCCAGAACTACTTAGCTTTGTACTATGAAATGGGACTTTACTATCTACCAAAAATAAGGTTTTCATGAATATTAACATAGAGGCCAAAATGTGAGAAATGAGGAAGCTGAAAGAGATCGAGAAGATTCCTGTTCCTAGACACATATTTCTATATTGGTATAGAGATGCTGACTGAAACATAGCTTCTGCAGAGAAAATGGATTGTCTGGCAGTTGAAATGGCAAGATATATTTTCTGCTTTATTAAATTACTAATGTGTAAAGAAGACAAGACAATAAGACAGCATAAACTGAAACTATTCCAATGTTACTGGTTACCCCAGTGGAGTTGTTAGTAACACATGTTGTCCTGGCATAAACCATGAACGAACGGAAAGAATGGTCAGTTCTGAAGAGCATGGAGTTAAAGGTATTGTAACACATGTTGTCCTGGCATAAACCATGAATGAACGGAAAGAATGGTCAGCTCTGAAGAGCATGGAGTTAAAGGTATTGAGAGAGAGAAATTCCAATGCACATCCTAAGTGAATACGATAGGAGAGGTAGATTACATATTTATATATACATCGAATCAAGTATTATCTAAATAACTGCCATGATTGAACTAATTAGAAATAACTCAACTGAGTCTGAGTACATTCATAATGGAATTAGGTAAGTAGAAAAGTACTAACACCATTGAAACCCAGCCCAAGTTGAAAAAAGTTGCAGCTCAGTTTCTAGAAGAAACTGTGGTGTTCTCAGACAGAAAAAGGTGATAAAAGCAGTGGCTATACCTGGGCGATTTTTTTTTTTTTTCACTTGCTCTTGGCTGTCAGGTCTTTGTAAGGAAAGTCAGCACGGCTCAGCAAGTTCTGTTCGTCCAAGATATCTTGAAAAATGGTCTGAACAAAGTCTCTGTACCATTGGCTGGATCAGACACAGTAGTATTTTCTCTGCCATTGTTATTGGCCATATGGACACCCATGCTGTGTTTCTAAGTGAGGAAAGATGGACACAATGATTCTGTAGCGGAGAAGTTAGTGATATCTGGTTTTGGTGCATTGTAAATGTAACTTGTGTTCACACATATACCAGTTCTGAAATTAGATGGTCAAACAGCATTAACGTAATTTTTTCTAGTTTATGTCTGGTTTCTAGAAACTAATTCAACTCCCAGAACAGGATCTGCTAATGCATATGAACCTGGTTCCCAAAATCTTAGTCTCTTTACCTCAGCAAGCTGATGGTTTTTTATCCAAATTACTGCCCAGTTGTATCCTGCTATTTAGCAGGATGATGATAACTGGTATTTTCCGCTAACTCGCTTGACTTCCCTCTGAAACAGGCTAGAAATGTTCTCGCAGTTGGTTACAACAGGGAGATGGTGTGAGGTGCTGTTCCTTACTGAACCTCCAGTATCTCACTTCAAGTTTATTGTATCTCCTGTCAACGTTCTTGCTCACCACCCGGTAGCCAGTGTTTGTACTTTTCTGCAATAACTATGATCCTTTCTCATCATTGTGTCCCAGCAGATCCCAGTCTGTGACATGTGATGGGAAGCAGCCCTGGCTTGGAGCATTGTCAGTTGCTGACTACGGTGACATCAGAATGTCACCCGCGAGCCTTCTACACCTAAACCCACCCAACCATTGAGGGTCCTCCCCAAGCCCAGCTTTTCTTTGCATGCCAATATGGCTTTTGAGGGCACGTGAACAGTGACACTTAGTGGCAACTGCCAGAACCATACCTTCAGGAGTGGAGGCTGTGTTTGCTACAAGAAATGAAGTTGTGTCTCATGGGCTAACATAGCTAATTAATCAGAAGTCAACAGCAGCCATTCAGCTTGGCTTCCCAGTGGATTCATTTAAGTGCCAGTTAAACGCTGCCACAAACGGGAAAAAAAAATGAAGGGAAATAAAACACTAACTTGTGAGTCTGAGTAACGTAAAATAACGTAGGTAGTGGCGTTTGCATGTGTAAATGCTTTTCTCTCTATACTGCACAATAAAATTATTTGGTCTTAGTACCTGAAAAATCATGAAGTCCTGGTACAGAGACAAGGTTCAATTACTTCTAAATCCTTTTCAGTTCTGTCTGCCTTTTTCAGTTCACCTGCCCTTTTCCACCCTTATAGGTAATGCTTTCATTGGCTATTTTATCCCTAGATAAGATAATAGTTGGACAAGTATATTTCACTAACTTGCACTTACGGAAATAGAAGGATGGACTTCCTACATGCTATCTTCCATTATTCCTCTGAAGAATTGTATTTTTGTTTTCCTCATTTCTTGTTTTTCCTGTTGACTCTTGCTTAGTATGACTGGTTTTCTGCATGTCTTAAAGCAGTGCCACTACTGAACAACTGCTTGTTGCAATAACAGTTAGAAAACTATTAACTTGGATTGATGCCAGTGATGTATCTTAAAAAAGAGGTGCCGCCGATTACCTGTCATTGTGATTTCTCCTTGCATAAATGGGAATATCCTCATTGTTGAGTGCAGATCAGCTACAGAAAATGGGGAATTGCCTTGGACATTACATTGCACACAAGTCAACGTGATCTGTGCTGTCATGTGCGCTATAGAGTATTATGTCTTGCTACATAGCCTGAGGGGTATCATGACGTGAAGTAAAAGATGACTGAGGATAAGATAGAGACCTTCCATTTGGCAGGCAGAGTTGCTAGCTGCCTGCATCAGTTGTTATTTTTGGTCTCTGCCATGAGTGAGACAGAATGAAAAACAACTCATATAGGAACTGGATACAAGGGATTATTCAAAAAAACTGAGATTATGTTAGATGGTCTCATGCAATTACTTGCACTCCCCTCAGTGCTGTTTGACAAATGTCAGCTTCCGTCCCCAGCAAGGGGATGGCTGCTGGTCTGGGAAGGTGGGACAGAAAGTTGTGTCAGTTTGTGCTGCGCAGCTCCTCAGCTGTTGGTGACCTGTCTCAGCTGATAGTGGCCAGGTCTCTGGGGGGCCCCAGCATTTGTTTAGAATTGTAGAATCATAGAATAATCCAGGCTGGAAGGGACCTCTAAAACCCATCTAGTCCAACCCCCCCTGCCATGAGCAGGGCCATCTGCAACTAGACCAGGTTGCCCACATCCAACCTGGCCTTGAGTGTATCCAGGGATGGGGCTTCTACCACCTCTCTGGGCAACCTGTGCCAGTGCTTCACCACCCGCATTGTAAAGAATTTCTTTCTTATATCTATTCTGTATCTTCCCTCTTTCAGTTTAAAACCATTACCTCTTGTCCTGTCACTACAAGCTCTGCTGAAGAGTTTGTCCCCATCTTTCTTATAGGCCCTCTTTAAGTACCAGAAGGCCTCAATCAGATCTCCCTGGAGCCTTCTCTTCTCCAGGCTGAACAACCCCAACTCTCCCAACCTGTTATCACAGCAGAGGTGATCCATCCCTCAGATCATTTTTGTGTCCCTCCTCTGGACCTGCTCCAACAGCTCCATGTCTCTCCTGTGCTGGGGGCTCCAGAGCTGAACACAGGACTCTGCACAGGTGTTTTCACACACCTCCCTGATCTCCAGGGTCATCCCCCACCTCCAGGATCTTTCCTTCACTGAGGATCTTCATCTTTTAGCCCTTCTTTTAGCTGCTGGCCCCCAGTTTTCCCAGAATCACAAGGCATGATCAGGCTCCTAATGGCAGTACTGTCTCATGTCTCTTTATTAATTGGCAGATTTGGGATACAGCTCTTCTCCTTAGACCTGGTATTACCAAAGTTTACAGCCAGCCCATACAGGTTGCATACAGGAAGTTGCACACATGTACTTGAGAGTTCAAAAGTTCAATTTTGAACACTTGCCTTCTCTCCATACATCAAATTAGCTATTGTCTATAAGCATTCACAACTTATAGTTTTTGCCTACAGTTGTCTCAAAGCAAAATTTTAATTTTATGTAGAGATACGCCATCTACTTGCCTTTTAGCTGCAGGTAACTCAGTTCTTGCCAGGTCTTTTTGACTTCCCATCTCTAGAGTTTGCAAGGTTCACAAGAGCTTTTAATTTGTACACAAGAATTTTTAATTTGTAACTTTCTGTAGATTTCTGGAATTACTCTGAGAACATTCTGGTTTGGCTGAGGTGAGAATACATAATATGTAGTACATTCAAAATCACACTAGTTTCAAAATACATTCAAAATCATACTAGTTTCCTTCTGAGGCAGGTGAATGTCCCCATAATATGTAATACAGACACTTTTCTGTGCAGAAGTGACATAAATGTACATTTTGTGTAAGTTGTGTTCTTTTGGGGAAAATTGAGAAGAAAACCATGTGGAAAGCAGATGTCTAACTTTCAGCAAAAGAGACATTTAATTCCTTGCTAACAAAACATATCTTTTGCTCTCGGGATTTTACTGGGGATGGAATCCCAAAATCATGATTGCTCATTCACACTATGTTATCCTGAATGTTCAGACATGCTTGGAGAAAATGCTTATTTAGGCCCTGAAGAAGGCCAGTCAAATCTTATATTGGCTGCTTGAATTTTATGACTTGTAATCATCCTAACAAGAAATAGTGAATTTGTACAAATCATTCTTTATCAGAGTTGATATTTCTCCAACTAGAACTTCAAATAACACATTTAATAGCAGAGGCAAGGAATATTGCAAGGTAGGAGGAAGGTTAATCATGTTGTTTCATAGTCTGCTTGGCTAAGATGATTAAAAAAAAGACCTCTGAATCCAAACCAGAAGCACTACAAATGAAGCTAATCTTCTGGTGGTGATTTTCTTCATCTTTTTTGAAAATCACAGCCTCTGAGGGTATCTCTCATCAGAACCACAACATGGAGATGTCACAAATTACTGGTTACTTTGAAAAAACTGTAGCTTTTAAATAAAATTAATTATTGTTTCAAAGGAATAGCAATCAAAACAGCAGAGCTAGCTAAATGAATTTTGAAGGAACAGTATTCCGTGGAATTACATGTTTTTGTTGTGATCACAAATGGTACATTTATTCGGAATTTGGTATCAAAGGAAACTAGAAAACAAGTTCCAAGCTGTGTAGAAATGTCACTTTTTCTCCTGCTGTTTGCTTTAAAGAAAACATGTTTAATTCCTTTGGAAGCCAGCTTCAGTTATAGTTGTGTCTAGCTTGTATCTGATAACCTCACACTGTAGAAACACTGCATAGACTGGAAGGGGCCTCTGGAGGTCATCTGGTCCAATCCACCATTCAAATCAGGGACAACTTACATCAGGTTGCTCAAGCTGTTGTCCACTTAAATTTTTAATATCTTCAATAACTTCTCTTTGCAGACTATTCCAGTGCTTGACACTCTCATGGTTGTTCTAACATCTGACCAGAAACTTCCTTGCTGCAACTTGCACCTGTTTCTTCTTGTTCTGCCACTGTACTCCTCTGAGAAGCATCTGGCTTCATTTTCTCCAAACCCTGCCATTTGTGGAAGACAGGAAAACACTTCACTTTGCCTAAAGAAAATCTTCCCTTTCTATGGCTTTCTATGAGACCATTTTCCTTTTGGCATGCCTCTGGATTAAAAGAAGCCTTCCTGATGGTTTTTTTGTGTATTATGTAACACCAATGACTGAGCAAAGAACAAAATTAATACAAATCCTGAAACAAAAATAAGCTTCCAAACCTGTAGACTTTGCTAAAAAGTAGTAAATTGGTAGTACAAAGTCATATTTGAAAGAATAGCTTTAAATGTAAACATTTGCATCCTGAGTAGACATTTTCTATTTCAGAATATTTCTAAAAATACTCAATCTCGGAAGGGGTAGAAGTGTAGTAGCATGAAATTCTTCCTTATATTTTTTTTTCTCTTGTTGCTGTATATATTTTAACAGAAGAATGGGTGCAGTTAAATGATTCATCATCCCCCATTCTTTTGATGCTGAGCTGTTTCACAAGCACAGGTTCTTAACAAATTTTACAAGGCAAAATCTGAGAGCCAGTATATGTTTTGAGTTCCTGACCCTAGAAGGATCAGTGTTAGATTCTTGCTGTTCAACAAAACAGCACGGATTTTCAGCTCAGAACTCAGTATCTGTGTTTTCTCTGTGCAGCCTTTCGCTGAACACCACATTGCTTTCACTTCCAGGTATTCCAGTAATTGTGCTTTCCAAGTGCAGCACCACGGCTTGATGTGATTGCTTGTTACGATCTTTGATTATGATGAAAGTGTGTTTCCAGCTACATCACCCCATCATTCCTCAGTGAAATTCAATTTCAGTTGGAGGGAGCTCTGCCATCCCCTGCCCGTCATTTGCTATTGTCCTCTTTCATTGAGTTCAACCTGTTGATGTTCTGATTGCCAAAGGCGTATCATTTGATTTTGCAAAGCCTCCTCCTTGGTGAACGCCTCGGGGTATTTTCAGCTCTATTTAGATTTGTGCATCACAGTTTTAAATTGCTACTTTGGGCTCTATTAAAACAATTTTCAAAAAGAAAATGTCAGTGTGCACAAACAGGTAATTGAAAATAGCACTGCCTAGGAACAAATACGGTTTTCCTGCAGATTTCCTTAGCTTTTGTTTAAAAGAGCAGCATTAGTATTATGCTAGTGGGGTTATTTTTTATTTGGTACAAGTGCTAATCATGATAAAATGTCATTGGCTTGGGTAGCTGTATAATGCTTGTGAATATATCCATTTGTGCACAAAAAAATGATCTGTAGGAGTTGTGGTGCTCACAAGTAAGAAATCCCAGGTAGTAGTCCATTAACCTCAAGAGTGCAGTTCCCATTAATTTATGAATATTTTTATTATTTTACAGCATAAAATACTTTATTTATTCAATGTACATTCAGCTTGTAGTAATCTAGTGTTGTCTGTGAGTGGTAAAATACTCTATATTCAGCATCCTATAATCATAAAACATTTTTATTCTGGAGTCACAACAATAAATCTTTCACCTCTGGCAAACTGTACAGACTGCATAACTAGTATCTTAATGTCTTGTGTCTTCTGAAGTCATTTATATCAGCGCAAATAATTATGCATCATTTTATCAACTTAGCCTCACTTTGTCTTCCTTTTCCACCTGTGTAAATTCTATACAAAGACCAAGACATTCACTTAGCTCCAGTGGGAGCAGTATAGATGAAGGTCATAAGGAGAGCTTAGAGAATTGTCTGTGACATTGTAGATTAAATTTTCTTTAACAAAATTTTTAGTTAAGCATCGCTCCTTTCAGCTTCAAAACATTATTAAAAAGTTATTTCAGGACATTGATAAAAAAAAAAAAATCCAATCAGACCACATTGGTGTGTTTGATCACTGATTTGCTCCTGGGGCTAAGAAGTCTCTATAATTCTCAGGTTAGCATTTTCTTATTCTACATGTGTTATTGACAGCATATTAGTAGAGAATAAAGCATAGATTTCTTTTGAATTTCAGTGGGCCATTTAATTTCTTGTATGGATGGCTTCAGGTCCACCATAAAGCACGACAGATGTTTAAAACACTTCTATATATCTACCGGTGCAATGTAGTTTTCTGTATTACATAAAAAGGTATAACTGCATGATTCCACAACCTAATCTCTTCTTTTCTTCTGGTCAAGTCAGCCCTGAGTCTTTCACTCAGTGCAGATGTACCTGGAAGGTGCAACCTACTTTGGTAGCAAGTGATCTGCACTATTTCCTTGTCTTGCCTCAGTCCTCTGTGAACATGAAAATTTTATGTAAAGGAAAGGAAACCTGTAAAATAACAGAAAGCCAAAAGCATAATTAAGTTGCAAATGCTGCAGATGCTCCCAGGAAGACTTAAGGAAGATTGAGGGACTTATATTATAAGCATTTTGGAAAACAAAGCCAAACCAATTACATCAGTCTGTGGCATTATACGGATCTGAACTATCTTGATAATACCACCCAGGACTGGCTGTTGGAAGGAGGCAAGCATATTCTCTGATGCTCATCAGACCCTTCTTATTGCTTTAGACATCGTTTGATGTTTATATAGTGCTAGGGTGGCTCAACGTTTATTGAACTTCCTGTTCTTAAAAGATTTACTGTTGGTATAAAAAGTGGAGAGGTTGATCTTTGGAATTCCGAGTTACTGAATTGTGTTCACTTCCATTCAGTCTTCATTCATTCACAGATGTCTCCCAAAGAAGATACATATGCCTTTTCAGTCAGTGTCTCTTTGACAGTTGCTTTTGGAATAAAATCCTTGCAGATCAATGTTGCTCACATGTCGACACGGGATCCGCATGCTCCGCTATGCAGCGGGTTGGGAGGGGATCTGCGCACGGAGCAACAGCTACATTTTGTGTGTGTTAGATCCTGGGATTTGCCCCCTGGTTGCTCCTGTGCCCAAGGTAATGGCTAGGTAAGCACTTTGACTCTCAGCTGGGCTGTGATCACCCGGTTTGTGGCTCTCAGATGCTGCAGGCAGAGCACCGCTGGGTTAGGCGGTGTTCAGCTTTGCTGGAGAGCGAGGCAGGAGCACTTGCTTGGTCAGGCAGAACTTAGAGGCAATGGAAGAAGCGATGGTCTGTTGCCTTTTGGCTGTGACTGTCGGCCCTCCCATGGGGCTGACCACCCAGGTGGCGTGCCAGCCATAGCGCAGACTCTCCTGCCACCCCTGCCTGCTCTCACACCTTCCTCCTGACCATCCTCCACATTGCGTCTGAGAGAGCTGCAGCATGGGGAGTGGCCAACAAGGTGCTCGCATCTGCGTGGACACGGTTCAAAGCACCTTCTTCACAAAGCAGGCAGGCTTTCCTCGCAAGAGGGGCAGCAAGGAGAAACTGTCTGTGCTCACATTTTAGGTAGTATGAGGAACCCAAACTGCAGGGTTGTTCCAAAGTCCTTGTATACTAAAATAAAAAAATTTCTAGAAGCCAGAAATATATTTACAATGCATAGGTATAGAGTCTAGTGCAACTAGGGGTGGGAGGAAGGGGCTTGGACCATCTAGGTATTACTGTACTATGCGTAGTAATATCATAATTTAAGATGTGATTTCCTCAGTTTTATTCTGCTCCTAAGCTATTACCCATCTTGACTGCATTGTGTATTATGCATGAAGACAAACTTAAGCTTTGTGGAAAGAACATTATCTTAGGAATTCCCATGTCCAAGAGTGCATGTTGTTTATCAATGTGTTTAGACAACATCAGGTTTGATCTAAAAGGATTCTGTGTTGGTTTTTGCTTGTAGTGTCTGCTACTTGTGACACAGGCAAGCACGGTCACACGCATGCATACAAGTAGAACAACCTGTGGGGGGAAAAGGGAAAACCACTGTAGATAATGGAAGCTTTTTCAAAGGTAATATTGTCAAATACAAAAGTGGTTAAAGAGGAGCAGGGGGAAAACGTTTAAATGTAACTACATCCATTTCTACCAGCTAATAAAGAGAGTATTTTCTTTGCTTTCTCTAGTGGGAAAATAGAGCAAAAGAACTTCCTTTAGCACTAGTTTCTATAGTGACAGTATCCTCAAAATCATCTTTATGCAATCAAAAATAACTTGATAGTACAGTGTAGAAATGGAGCTTAATCAGAGTTTTCTATCCTGCAGAAAACTGTTAATGATCTTGAGGAACAAGAATTTAAATTACATGGAACATTAAATTCTTCGAGTTTAGTAGCTGAATGTTTGTTTGCTCCTGCTAATGAGGTGAGAGATGGCAAAGGCCAGCCTTCCCAGCCTCACAACCTCCATTGAGGTCCGTGATGCTCACCATGCTTTCGTGTTGGAGTTCACAGGTGCTACATCTGCCCATTCCTTAATTTTCCCTTGGTCTAGGTGCAGCGGAGCTCTCTGGTTTTCCTTGGGGGCTGTGGCAGACCCTAGGGCACTGAGCCTGCCTCCGGGGTGGGCGGCACAGCTCCCTCCCGGTCACCTGAACCCGCCTTCACAGCTGGAGGCACAAACCCACGGCCCTCTGCCCTCTCCTACCCTGGCAGCATCCCCTTCTGCAACTGGCATCTCCTGGCAGTCATCACCCCTTTCTGCCTCCTCTTGGCAGGTGGTTTCTCTTTTCTCAGCTGCTCCCACGGCCGAATCAGCAACAGAAGCATGTCCCTTTTCTTACTTTCTTGCCCCCAAATTCCTTCTGTTTCTGTCAGCCCCTGCTCTGTAATGTACACCCTGTTTCCCTCTTTGGGAATTTTTAAACTATCTCCCACTACCATTTCCAGATAAGGACCAGAGTGGTCTTTTTTTTTATATTTTTTTTTAATTTTTTTTTTTTTTTAATTTCTCTGACTGTAGAGTACATCCAAAACCTAAATATTTCAGTTAACTCCTGTCTTTCATTATCTATGGGCTTGTCTTCCAGACAGAGTGGGCACTAATTTACAAAGGACTTAGCTAGTTCACGGCTGATTCATTACACGCTGAGGCATTAAATATTGAGCAATTTTACATAATTAACCAGAATTCCTAAATTGCATGCAGGCAGGTTCCTCAGCCAGTCACAGCTGATTATGCTTCAGTTACTGATGAATAGTAGCAGTAAAAAAAAAAATGATCAGCTTCTTCCCCGGACTGTTTTCACAGGCGAGTCTGTCTGTCATGATGCAGCCATTCCAGCAGCATGCTTATTTAGCTACTTAACTGATTTTACACTCAGAGCTGCAAGATATTGTTAGAGGAATAGTTCACTTATTTCCCACAAAGTTTAATTTAAAAGAATGATAGTATTATATTTTATGTGTATCTATTATGTGTATCTATTTTAATGTCTTTTGCATATCAGGTTTCATTACTCTGGATGGTTTCTGTTATTTGTTTTGCAAACACGCAAATCAAGAAATAATTATGAATAATATAGGTCACTCATGAGAGCTGAGGGGGAGAAACGATCATTGAGTTGTTCTGTTCCTGGAAAATCAGAGAGAAGTGTTTGAGCGGCGAAAGCCTCCGAGGTAAAATATGGTCTCTGCTCAGTATTTCTGACATGCCCCCAGCTGTTTGGGGCACACCTTTGAGGTGTGACCGGTTCTGGGAGGTGTGTTGTCCCGCAGCTGGAGCCTGCGGGCGCTTGGCAGCCCTGGTGAGGAGTCGGCAGCGGTGCTTCCCGCCTCTGCCCTCCCTGCGGCGAGTTCGGACCCCGCTGCGGCGAGTTCGGACCCCGCTCCCGGGGCCAGGGTCTCTCTCGAGGAGCTGGCAGCTGTGCCTGGGGAAAGCCAGGGCCTTACCGAGGCTGTACACCCCTCCTCTGACGGTGCTGCAGATGGGTTTGCAGGACTGTATTGAGGAATACAAGTCCTGACTGAAAGCTTTTAAAAAAAAATTCAGTCGCTTTGAATAAGCGCCTTGCCTGTGCACTGCTGTTTTGAAAGCGCTGGTTTACGTCCAGTGGAGCTGCTGCAGGAGGCTTCCCTGCGTTTTGTTAAAGGTGAGCAGTGTCTCCTACACTGATTTCCCACCTGCTAGCCCAGGGCCAGTCCCTGGGTTGCCCTTCTTGCCTCCTGTCATTCAGGAGTGCCATTGACAGTGGAGCATGTCAGTTACTGTGATTTGACTCACAATATTTGCTGGGGGAGCTGACTGGAGATATGGAAAAGCAACCTGAGAAATTCAGATATTGAAGGAAAAACCCCATAAAATCAATCCTTTTACTTCTTCAAATTAGCATGAAATGTAACCACTTGCATTCAGACCTAAATCTAGGCTAAATATTTATTAATTTAATAATTAATATTTATTAATCCAAGATTTAGTCTGAAGACAGCTAAGACAGTTTGAGTTTGGCTGCTCAGGTTGTTTCTTTTAAATTTTGCCAACTTATGCTTGTCTTTTTTTTTTTTTTTTCCCAGAAGTGTTGAACTTTAAAGCCTACACTGGTGCCTAGCATGATACTGGCATATCTTCAAATCAGAGATAAGTCAGCAGGATAAAAATAAACCAGACTGTTTTCTTGTCTTGAACATTGTAATCCATGGTATAATATTATTCTCTTTTCTCTGTTAGAGATCTGAATTATCAATGACCCAAAGGCTTTTTTATTCATTAAAATAATTGGGTTTACCTTTCTATTCTTCTAAGGCTAGTGAATTTAAAATTCTTATAATTTTGCCTAAATGAAAACATATATTATGCAGTAGGGAAAAAGATGCATATGCGATTAGTCTATCATTATCTTGCTCTTAAAATAAATCTAAACAAATGGGATTTTTATTGTTCCAGTGTGGACTATCTGGATGGTAAATTATTCTAAATCGGTCATAAGCCACAACCCATTCAAGTTGGTTAGGAGAGCAGAGGCAAATGTGGATCTTTTGTTGTTTTTAAATATAGTTATTTTTTTCATCCTTGATGGCTTTTTCTGGTTATAGGTAATAAATGCAGCTATATATTACTTCTTTGTTTACCTGATATGTCAGCACGATATTCTTTAAAGCACCAAATTTGATTTGAATTTTTAATGAGCACCTTGCAGAAGCCACTGTAAGCAAGCTATAGCTAAAACTAGACATATAAAGTGAGCTCAGTGCCAATTTGTCTTTGAACTCCAGATGCCTCCTGTGAGAGGCAGCAGTGCATGGTCATGGGATGAACAAACAGCGTATGCTTCTTTAATGATGGAGAAAGAGCGGTGAATGTGTGTATATATAGAGAGAGATTCGCTACTATGCTGAGAAGACGTAAGTACAGACCTTCCCGCGTTGACTTTAGGGCATCTTCTCTGGGGAAGGTGAAGCAATGAAAATGCAGAGGCGTCAGCGTCAGCGCCCGAGCGGGACCTGGCACTGCTGCTGCGCCTTCCCGCTAGCTGCTGTGCTCAGCCCCAGCGCGACGCAGGCGTCACCTCCGAGACTCAGTCGATGTGTGGTGGCCTAGAGTGAGTGAGATCTGCATTGCTCCTTTTTGCGGGTACGTTACCTTGCAGAAGCAGCAACTGCTTCTCTGTTAAACAATCTGATCCCCTTCATTCAGTTGCCAATATAGCAGGAAATAAGATTCTGCCTTATTGAAAAGTTGATTTGGCTTGTTCTGCAGTTACACAAATATCTGAGTTGGAATGAGAAGCAGCAGATTGGAGAAGGTAATTTGGGAGAGTTGACTAAAGGGAACCAAGCCTAGATCTTTTCAGGACTTTAATAACAGTATTGGTTAATCTAGTAGAAATGATAACTAACCGCTCATTACTAATATTTACATTCTGCGGCATGTTACGATACTTCTGTATTATATAAATTAAATGAGTTTTTTTTCAGGGGGAGATGAAAACACAGTGCATAGCACTCCTGTAGTGTTCAACTGGAAGGAACAGTGTTGTGCGTGCTTAGAAACTGTTGAATTTAGTGCCTCAAAATGCCCCTTTGCTGTTAGAGGGATTAGAATAAAGGAAAGTAATTTCTCCAGTATGGACCAGTTAGCAAAATGTAATAACTGACATTTTGCCGTAGAATTACAAAACTGGTTATTCAACCCTAAAATACCAAGCTTTGGACTTACTACTCTCTCCGTCGGTCCGGAGATGGATGGGGTGGAGGCGTTGTCTGCTGTCAGGTACTGGTGTCACCTGTACAGCCAAGTCTGTGAGGTTCAGCACAGTGATTGCAGGAGGTCGTGTGGATAAATGGGTGATATTTTGTTCTATGATGTGGAAGACGTCAATCTTATTCAGTTCCCAGTTTTGCTGCAAGTGACCTGGTGAGTTTTCGTTTGCCGAACAAGTAAGTTAATGATGTTGCTTCCTAAGGCAAGGGAGAAAAATTTCTCATAAAAATGTTTTTGGACTTTGGGCTGCTCAGGAGACTAGTTGGTGGAGTTCCTTGGGAGGAGGTT
>KL287723.1:20335-45308 GCA_000699545.1 Podiceps cristatus | reverse complement strand
TCTCTTTTTTTTTTTTTTTTTTTTTTTTTTTTTAGGAAGTTCATGGATTTCTTTTGGCAAGAAAAGCTTCCTAAATTACTCAACTTTTCCACACAAAACTTGATCAAACATTGGGTTTCTTTGAGATGTTTTCTAATGGCCCAATATATCTGGCTTCATACAGAACATCTGAAAGAAACTTTTGGGAAGGAGAGCCATGGAATAAACAGCAAATGAAATCACTTTACAGCTATGTTTCATTTTGAAAGAGGAGAGTGATTACTTCTTTGCAAATTAGGCTACATAAAGGAATTCTATATGAAGAATCAGTGATGCAAGCAGAAAGGGGAAATGCATTAACACCAGCTGCATTGCTGCCATGTATGTGAGGGTTACTGTGGTTTAATGAGCCCGGCAGGACCTGTGGTAAGCTGTTCTAGTAATTTCATCTTGCAGCAGGTCATCTCTCAGCCTGCGAGTCCCCAGCTTGCCTAAAGAAGGGGAAGAAAATCCTGAATTAAAAAAGAACGTGATGTTATGTGTTGGCAGCCCTGTGCTTGAGACCGTTTCGCTGCAGAAGAGAGCTAGCCGGCTTCTCTGTGCGGCAAGCTGTTCAGCGCCGTGCACACAGCTCGTACAAATCTTCCCAATCTGTCCTTCTCTTCTCTGCACTTCATTTTTCATGATCTTCTGGTTTGTCTAGGTCACCCTCTGTAGAGCACTGCGTTTATGTAGTCCTCTCTGATGCTCGTCTTGGCTTGCACCCTCTTTTAAATTCAGGGCTCTGCAAGTTTGACGTCTGCTAGACCTTGTCTTTGCTGGGGTTTGAGATGTGCTGTGTGCCTAAGGAGTACGCAAGGCAGTAAACGAAGAAGGAATGGGAAGTGAAAGTTCTGTTGGAGCTCAGTAGCTGGCGGGTTTTGTGGAAATCAAAGTAAAATGCGCTTTGCCTCTTTTTGGGGTAGTGCTCCCTGTTTCTAATGAAGATCTTAACAACTGACTGCTTATGCTCACAAAAGCACTTAAGGCAGCCACTGGAAAGTACTGGTGTACAAATTCAGAACAGCTTACCTGTATTCTTATGTCTTCCTTTGTACTGTACCCCATAAAACCCAATGTTTTTGCAAGTGACGACTTGCCCTGTAGATAAAGCAGGAGCTGTATTTTACTATTTGGTTAAGTATGGGAGGCTATTTTTCCCCCTTCACAAATGTATGGGGTTCTTAGGGGATATTTCAGGATAAAAGGAATGAAGGCAGAAAGATGCTGTCATCTGAAAGCCTTTTCTCTATATCCTGTCACCGTCATTGAAGCAATCTCTCATACTGGCTGTGGAGAGGGCTCCCGCGAGTAAATCGCCACATATGGTAGTGGGGTTGGGTTGGATGGGAGAGGGGCCTCCCCGTGCTCCAACACCTCTCAGAATGTGCTCCCAAATGTGGTCCTTTCCACAGTTTATGTGGTGGAAAATAATCGGATTAAGTGATGTTGAAATCTTTTTGCTGTGGCCCAACACAGCAGTTAAAAATCTGTTTTGCTAGATTACTGGATTATAGGAACATCTTTGTGTAGGATGTTTAATACAGACATTCTTGTGTAGGATGTAAGTGGCTTCTAATATTAAGTCTCCCATGGGAAAGATGGTTATTAGGTGAGTTCTAAAAACAGATACAATGTAACACATACTTAATGGTGCACTTGTTTGCCCTCAGCATCTTCTAAGTAGTTCTTTCACATCCGTCTTGTTTTGTAGTCTAAGCAAAGTTTACCTCTTTCCTTAAAAAAAACAACCAACCTCCCTTCCACAAAACAAACCAACGAACCAATTAAATATGAAATATTTATTTATTCATATTTCATGGGAAATGTGAAACTAGCTTTCACTGAACTAGTTTCTGCTTGGCTGCTGCGGTGGTTAGGGCTGCTGCTTCTTCCATGAGAGGAAAAACTGGGTGGATGAAGTAGGAGAGCTAATAGGACCAAGTTGAGTGGAAAGCTCGCAGGTGAAGATACTGCTTTCTGGGGTTGGGTATCCCCACCCAGCTCTGTTCCAGGTGCTGCTACAATGCATTTGTCAGTCATAATTCATTGTGATATGAAGCTTGTTGTTCTTGTTGGATATCTTTATTTTTATGCTCAGGCTCTGTCTTATTCCCAGTCCCAGTGTTTTGAAGCTTTAGTCCATAAACCTCGCCACCTTGCTCTTGACACATGACGGTGCTTGGCTCGGAGCACTGGGCTATAGATGCCAGTGCCCTGCTATTAGTAAGAAGAGCCAGACTGTTGCTGCTGGAGAGAGAGAGCATCTCGTCACAGGACAGATCCAGTGCTTCTGGCGGGACCAGTGTCTTCTCCACACTGCTGTCAGCTCAGGCGTTGCTCCTGACCCGGGGTGTTTGCTGCAGCGGTGGAGCTGTTCGGGCTGTGTGGCCGTCCAGGCCTGCTTCCCACAGAGCCTGCTGGCTCTGGTCGCACAAGGCTTCAGTCTGAGGGCTGGATAAAGTGCCTTCTGACAAGCGGGCTGCCATTGCGGACACGGTTTGCATATTAAGACCCTGGAGAGCTTGGGGAGAAGAGCTGGTCACTTTTTGAATTGTTCTGTAATTGGCCTGAACTTGAAGTGGTGGTGTAGAAGGGGAAAATGATTTTGCATCTTATCGTTTATCCTGTGAGTCTTGTGCTCTGCCTGCATCTTTTCTGTGTCTTGAGGTGCATCCTTGGTAATTTCCCTGAGAGAAAAACTGTTTTTTCTGTTGTTGCAAGACACTGACCTCTTTCTTTAAAGAAGGAGAAAAAACTTGATTAGCTTTCAGTCTTCCTCTGAGGATAATGGCCTCTAATTGTTAGTGAAAGGGTATTTAATACTGGTAGCAGCATCCTTACTTGCTCCTTAAATAAAGTGCTGTAATGGGTTGGTTATAAAGAAGATTCTTGAATAAAATCAAAGTAAACTGGAAAGGCTTGTGGGGGCGTGGGGAGGAGATATTTGCATTCTGCTTTCATGGTGCAGAAGTGTTCATTTCTAAGAACTAAGATAAATAAAACCTCCCGCTGTTTATCACTAGCTGCTAAGCGCAGAGGGGACGCCAGGTGAGCCTCACTTGCCACTGGTGGCTGTGGGCCTTGCCCTGGGGCTGCTCAGCCCTGGCTGAGGGTGGATGTCCATCGTGGCTCTGCAGCATGCTCCCCCTGCCCATCCTGGCTGCTTGTCACCTCTCGGGGTGGTCACTGCTTGTTTCTGGCCCTCAGCCTTCCCCTTCTTCTGAAGAAGGGATAATTTGATGGTACTTCTCATCCCCTAATAGCTGTCCAGGTTTATGATACTGAGAGCTCCTTGGGCAAAAACAACCCGCGTAGGTTGCAAGTGATCTCGATTCAGCTTGTAAGCTGTTGTTCCCTTTGTACTCCTTGCAGACAGTATCAAGGGTCATCTTTCAGTAGTGCCTCTGGGTTGCTTCCATTCCCTAGCAAGAGCTTTGTGGGATGCAATCAGCGTTTCTCCTTTTCTGGGATGAAGTGGAAGGAGGCTGCAGTCTGTAGGTTGCAGTTCTGGAGAGGGATCTTGCCTTGTGATGCAGGTGGATTGAGGTGGGCCTAGTCTGCCTCAGCTCTTGCCCAAGCGTCAGCTCGGTTGCTGCTGTGCTGCTCCTGTTCCGTCTGCCAGCTTGAAGGCATGGTCCGTTTGTGGACCCAGTAGCATCCAGCATTATTTGTGGGTATCTGAAGGTGAAACATGGCTTATAAATAACTAGCCCAGGAAGCGACGGGAGAGTGGTGTGTTGTGAGCTTTCCAGGGGGTGGAAGGAGGGCAGGGAAAGGACGTTATCGTGCTTGTAGGTATGGAGATGGCAAAGAGCTGCCAACAACTATCCCTCAGGTAGCAGAGTTGACAAAACCTGGTTCTTTACGATTTTGTTTCTCTCTGTGTGTTGGCCTTCTGTACACCATGACCCGTGATCCTTCTCTTTGGACCGCATCGCTTTCGCTGTCCCTTATCTCCAAATTATCTTCTCCCCTCGCTTTTGGCTTGGTTCGTGATTTCTCTCCATTGCCTCTCATGTTGGCCACACAGGAGTGATCGTGTGTGCTGGGTGCCCATGTGCAGACACTGACGGAGCAGCTGCTGGGCCAAACAAAGCAGGGAATTGTTGGGTTCTTGCAGCAGAGTTTGACTCTGTGTGAGGCTAATTTGGATATGTTTCTTCTACCTACATAATAATTTCTCTCAAAAATGTAAGAATGTGACACCTATTTGGATCTCTTTGCCTTCTGCCAAATGTGGTCAAAATTGACTAGCAAGTTGAAAATTTAATAGGGTGAGGACTGACAAACAACACTACCACATAAACTTAATTTCCTTTAGAATCCAGGCCAAAAATATGTGGTGAGGGTTTTATTCTGCAATCATGTGCTTTAAAACTGTGTGGATCAATGGGATTAGTAGAAATGGTATTTTCAGGATTATTTGCAGTGCATATGATAACACGCCAGCTGAACCCTGTGGTGTGCATGTATACTAGCACATAACCAACTTAAAAGGGGCTGAAACAACTGAAGTGTCTACATGGAGAAATAGCAAAATAAATGTATAAGACTTGTGAAGCTGGCAAAGCACCTAGTTGTGTTGATCCTAACTTCTAGCGGTTTTAACTCAAGTCTTTTGGCTGTTTCTTCTTAACAGCAACAACAACAAACTAGGATGTTTTGTTCCTTGTCCTGGTAAGTGCTTTTGATTTTTGCTGTTTGCATAGCTTCTACCTCACTTCACATCTCTGGAAACACAGAATTTGGATGCATGTGCCTCACTAACAGGATTTTATAAGTTTGTGGTCTTGGAGCTATTTAAGTTCCTTCTAGGAATGGCAAGTATTGCTAAGACTGAACTTCAGAGTGAAGGATGCCTGTAACAATTAAGGGTAATTGAAGGGCGAGCATCTTCCTGCAAAATGTTACGGCAAACCTTGTGTGTGAGCTCGATCGCTTTTTGTTAAGGAATGTCTTGTGCTTATTTCTAGTAGAGTTGGGAAGGAAGACAGAAACCAGTGTGTGGCCACATCAGTCAGATTAAGCAGATGAACACCACTGTTAGAGCAGCACCTTTTGCATTTGAGGGAGTGTGCCAAGGTTGAGAGTGTCCCATAAACCTCCAACCTAGAGGCACCTGAAGGCTTTTCTTGGCTCTTTTGCATGTGTAGAGTGAGACTAAACTGGTGCCTGTGAGAGAAAACACTTTGATAATCTTTTAGTGTTAGTTTAGTGATAGCAGTGTTATAGCCTGTTGTGATCATCTCACACTAAAAAAACTGTCCTCTAACGAAACTCTTGCAGCTTCTTGGCTTTCAGAACCAGGACTGCTTGTGACACCAACTGGTTATTGGTATTTACACAAGGACAGCAGTGATGCCTGAAGATGGCTCTTCACCCTGCATGCTCCAGGCCTGCTTGGCCCTTGGTGTCAGCAAACTCAACATAACTATGAAGGAGGCAGAATACTGACAACCCCAGTATTTAGTGATATCAAATTTGTTCTACGGAAAATGTCTTCTAGGAGATTAAATTCTGTCATATCTGATTGCACAGACTTCTTATCATACTACTTCCATAACATGGGCGCTGAGGGCATGAGATATTCAATTAAGTTCATAAAATAATCTTCCTTGTCTTCCAGTCACTTCTACATCTTCCATCAACTGACGTCTGCATTTTCATAGATGATAAACTGCGTAACCTTTTGCTTTGGTTTGTAGAATTAAAACAAAGCACTAGCTGACAGAAACTGCATGGAGTGATGCTCCAATTCAGAGATGGGCTCAGTGATTAATATAAAATTAGTCATAGATTAGTCATAAATGTTTTTCCTTGCATAAACCATGTCTAGTTTCACTTAAAATCTGATAAGTTGGTGATTTGAAAGCTTTTATTTAAACCTTCTGCAGTTTGTTCTTGCTGCTGGTCTTACAAGTGTTTCATTAAATGGTCTGTCTGGTGTTATTCTTCTCTGACTCAGGAGATTATTTATAATATTTTATTATGTTTCCAGGAAGTGTTTCTTTGCTGTGCCAATTGGCTATGTTGTCTGTGTCCTCCAGTGCTGGTATGTTGATTCAGTAACATTTGTGCTTGTACATTGTTCAAATGTACTGTTCTGTGGTAGGAAATGTCGTATGAGATATCAGCTGCTTGGGTCACTGGCATTAATGATGTTAGTTTTGCTCAGGTCCCTTTAGTAATTTTCACGTTGAGTTTCTGTGTGTGCCAGACCCCCTGGTTTTGGATCAAAACTTGTTTTTTAAGCCCAAGACTGGTACTTGCAGGATGGACAGGTACTGTTTCAGGCTTCAGCTATGGGAGTAACCATACCCAAACCCAGTCTGGTTTGTTAATGTGGATGCTGTGTGTTTTTTGTCTGTGTCAAAAGGTACGTTGCCTTCTAGAAACCAAAAATATAGATAAGGGCTAAAGCATCTGAGTTTTAAGTGTTTGTCTGAGTGCAGCTAGCCTGTCCCACCATAAATAAGTCATCTGTGACGTGGTCTGCCGGCAGCTGAAAAATGTATTCAGGGACAGGGTGATTTAAATGTGAGAGAGATTGTGTGCTGGTGGGTGATACTTGGTGTGGATAGAGGATGTGGGGAAATTACTCAAGCTGCAGCCCTGATTACTTCCATTCAGGTTCAAACCAGCCTTTGCCTGCAGGCCTTTTACAAAAAAATGTACCATTAGCCTACCAGAATAAAAGACATGCATCGATGACTTTTTCCATGGAAAGCCATTAGCTCCCTAAATCATTCAAACTTCTAGTGTTTCTTCATTGCTTTGCTTCTTGGCTTTAAATCCTCCATCCACCTCTCCAAGGCAAGCTACCCAGACGTGATCAGCTTGCATCAATGACTTCCTTGGAAATGTATACGTTATTAATTTTCCTTCATGAATTTTGAGTCAATTTCTATCTAGCAGCTATTGATTCATTCTTAAAAGAGGAAAAAAAAAAAAAAAGGAAAAATGGTCGATTAACATGGACTAAAGCCAGAGTTCACAAGCATCAAATATGCTTTTCAAAAAATAATCTCCTCAATGTAAGCCCTTTTATTTTTTTAAAAAAATAAATGGGGTGTGTGTGTGTGTATGGAAATGCTTTGTAATGCCCAGGATGAGCTAGGTTTTACTATTGGAAGGGCTGGAAGTGTGTGGCCAAGTTCTGCAAAAGTAACTTCTAATTTATGTAGATCTGGGGGAAGCTGAATAATGAGGTCATAGAAATGCCTGTGCATGCCTCGACAAGAAGGAGCTGTGTCTGCGTGGGAGCCTCCGAGTGCGCCCGCGTGAAGCCGCGGCTCGGCCAAGCTGCGGCAAGTGTGGCTGGGCTTTTGGGAAGAGGTGTCTCGGCTGCAGGTGAGGGGTACCTGGAAGAAGCTGAGAGTCGCTCACCTTGTGTTGCCCTAAGGGAAGTGTCTGGCAGACAAGGGGTAAGCAGCGGAGGCTTCTTGCCACCGTTTCTCCTGGCTGTCAAGCTGCAGAAAGGGGTGGCTGTCAGAAGAGATCCAAGCGATACTACCTGGGGAAAGCAGAGGCTTTGGCATCCCCGCTCTGAAGGGACGGGAGGTCAGGATGCACGCGGAGCTGCTGGCCGCTGGGAAAGCAAGCACTGGTGGTTGTCATGTGTTTCCTGGAGAGGCGACGGTGCCTGCTTTGAGCTTCCACTGCAAGGCAGAGCGGCTTGTCTGAACCTTCACCATGGATTTCAAGAAACGTTCCCTGTCTGGGAAACTGTGGCCACCTCCTTTTGTGCCGTCTCCTGCAGCAGGCTGAGGTTTGCTGGCCAGCTGATGCTGTCCTCAGCAGCCACAGCCCTTCTGCCCAGCTCCCTCCTCCTTGGGTGACTTCTTAGTGCTGAAAGTCCCAAGTCTGTTGCCCGGGTGACTTGCCCACCAGTCTGACCATGTCCTCAAGATGTAAATGGTCCAATTACAAAACCTGGTAATTGAGCAGGGCTAGGCCTCGTGATTGATTCAGACGCACATGCGTGTATGTGTAGGAGGCTTAGCTCCAGGAGTGCTCTGGCATCAGAGAGAATGATGGGAGATACTTAAATGCAAACTTCTTTGAGTCTGGTGCCTGTGGAATTTTCTTTTAAAAATGTTGGAAGAATGTCATAGTAGCACTTTAATTGAAACACAAACACGCAGACATGAGGCAAGTGTGTGGGAAGGAGGAGTAATTTGAATTGTGCTGTGACTACTTGGGTCCTGTGTTAGAGTAATTTTTTAGCTTTCAGTAGATGGGAGGGGGGGGCTCTTTCAGATCTTGTAACTCAAGGAGCTTTTTTTCTTGATCAGAAATGATTAGGCAAAGCAGATCCTTATTTTTATCTAGTAGAGAACAGACATAAACCAGATTATTTGCTAATAGTACTCCTGCATTCTTCCAAAAATGTTCCTGAAACAAAACTTCTAGTAGGCATAAAGCAAAGAAATAATGCTGCAGTTTTCCTGTTAAGCTGTGCCTCTAAACACAGTACAATGTGAATTTTTCAGGTCTTTAGGCGTATGGTTATGTCCTGTTTAAATTCATACATTGTGTGATTGTATGCAGTTGTGCTTCTTGAATATGAAAAAGAAATGAGTGGCTATTGTAGAAACTCTTTGATTGGCAAGGTAGAATATTATTGCTGAACATGCAAGGTTGTAGGAGTAGGAATTATTTTTTCTTCCTGGTTAAGAGCTTATAGTCTGGAAAGGACAAACAGTTTCAGCTTGTGCCCCTCTCTTCGATTTTGTCTTTTTTTTATGTTTGTCTTGCAGTACTTTTTTTTGTTTGTTTGTTTTTCCTGGGGATACTGGAAAGGTTCCTCCAGGGCATCTATATATTGTGATGTTCTCTGTATGAAAGCAAAAACCCAATTAACTTTTATAATTTGGGTTTGCTGGTTTGCCTAGTCCCGTACTACTTAAATGATCTTTCCTAAAAACTGGCTTTTGTTTATGAGTGTGGTTTTCTGGGGGGTTGGATTTTTTGATACTGAAATTGAACTTAGATTGAACTCAGTGGAGAGCTTAGCTCTTGCTGTCGAGGCTGGAGAACTCCCGCCCCCCAGCCGCCTGGCTGCGGGGCTTTGCGGCACATTTATCGTGTGTGATGTAAGAGCAGCTATTCCCTTGGCTGCCGTTCTTAGATGATAATTTACCCTTCCAGCTAAACCAGAAAAACTCCACCCTTTCCCAGAAGTCCCAACAAGTCCCAGTTTTCACCCAGCATCCGTGAGCTCCAGACTTCCCCTGAGGGCTGTCAGCCTTCCTGGCACCCTAATGCAGGTCGCACGGTAAAGCCCCCTGGATCCCTGTGTCCTGTTCCCCCCTTCCACCAGGAGAAATACTGGGGTAAACACAACAGCCAGCCCTATGGGAATTACTTTTGAAAACAGTCTTCAGAGGTGACGGTGTGCAAGAGAGGTTTCCTTAGCTCTGGGATTGGAGAGAGCCTGAGATTTCCATGGAAGTTCATTAGTAAAAATTAAATTGAGTTTGAGGAAGGAAGGAAGCGGGGGGGGTAGGGGGAATGGAGACCACTTCCCTAGCAGCCTTCGAAACAAACTGAATCCCTTCTGGTGACAGCACATAAGGTAGGGTCTAAGGCACTTAGATCACTTTTGTGAAATGCTTGAGTTCCCTTCCTCATTAGATAGCGAGCGGCCGTACAGCTTGCCCGATGTGTGGGCTGTGTATGTGTAACTCTGACTCTGTTGAGAAGGAAATGACTAAACTTTCTGTCAAACCACAGTAACAAAGAACATCTTTGATTTACCAAAATAGTCATGGTAGAGAGGCTCGGGACTTGCTGCGGTGCTGCCGTTGTCCCACACTAGGAAGAGAAGAGCAAATCAATTGGAGATTGGCACTTGTGGGGAGCGTGACTCTCCCGTCCTTAAAGGCGGGGTCGGTGAAGGGAGACGGACCCGGCAGGGCCGGGAGGGAGCTTCGTTCTGAGAAGCTGCCATGACTTTCCTGCGGTGGAGAAGACGACGAGGAGACTGGGGCAGGACTGTTGGCTGCCCCTGAAGCGGGTGTCAAGAGGAGCAGACCAGCTGCGGTGGCCAGCCCCACATAGCGGGGCGCAGCATCAAAAATCCCACAGGTGCCGTGCTCTGCCTCTCCTTCCCCGCTGCCCAACTGCTGCCCGTGGGACCTGGCAGCCCAGGCAGCGGGAATCCCAGAGATCCTGTCGGTCTGTGGCTCCGCTGGAGTCGAGTATTTGGAATAAAGAGGAGAAGCTCCATCTAATTATAGGTTTTCCATTTCAGCCCTTGGTATTACTTTAAGCAGACTTAAAATAACACTGTTAAATAACGTTTTTTTCCCCCCAGCTTTGTAGTTTTGTATGTGACATTCTGCAGTTCCTTTTATAGAAACCTCAAATATTTTTTTTTCTGCCTACCATGTTTTGTCTCTTTTTCCATCTGACAGATGTGTTGTTTTTTTTTTTTTTTTTTTTTTTTGTTCTCTGTGTTGCACAGGGCTCAGGACATAACTATTCTGTTGCAATAGCCTGAAGCCCCAGTCCTGCGACACAGTCTGCTTGTACAGATTCATATGTCCCTGTCGCTCGTGTTCTGTGTAATTTTTTTCCCCTGGTGTTGTTGTTCAATCTAATCTAAAAAAACTGCTCTGAAAAGCAATGAGTACCCAATCATTTGTATGCCCTGAGACCATCTATTACAGCTTTTTAGTATCTAGACCTGAAAATGCCTTTTTTTCTATTTTTTTTTTTTTTTTTTTTTTTTTTTTTTTTTTTCCCCCCCCCAGTATGTGTGTGTTCAGCTCCTGGTTATGCACGGGCTGAATTCTCTCTGTTCTACTTTACACCTTCTAGATATTTGCAGTTGGTCTTTGTTGCCCCAAGTCAACAACTAGTTAGTCTCTGTCTCTTTAGCTGTACATTTTGGGGTTTTTTGAGCTGATTCTTTTCTTTCTGATCATGTTGCTTGCTTGTCCTAAACTTCTGTCAATTTGGCAAGATCTGTTCCTGCTCTTGGCATGACTTTTTGTTTAGAGAGCAGCATCTCAGCATGCCAGCAGTGTCCCAGGTGTGTGTGGGGGGCAGCCTACACTGGAACATCCCTGGTTGTTTCAGTCCTCCTGCCAGCTATATTTCACTGAG
Source organism: Podiceps cristatus (assembly GCA_000699545.1). NCBI lineage: Eukaryota > Metazoa > Chordata > Aves > Podicipediformes > Podicipedidae > Podiceps > Podiceps cristatus. The sequence continues at coordinate 34,175 of KL287723.1, read as the reverse complement.
CACTCATGTATGAGTTACTGATTCTTAAATCTCTTGTAATGGGAGCTCATGTAATTGCCAAGGGTTGGATGTATTTTGTTATTGGTCTGGAGTTTTATTCCCCAGACCCTTCCCTTCTGCATTTCAAATTCAAAGTTTACCCAGAACCTCCTCCTGGAACAATTTTGTCAAGCTTTCCAGACCAAATAGCTCTTATTTTGACCACAATCCATAGATGAGACTATCTGTGACTAAAACTTTCTGTCAAACCACAGTAGTAGAGAACATCTTTGATTTAGCAAAATAGTCATATTAAAGAGACTGAGGAATAGCTGTTGGGAACAAGCCGTAGGGTTGGGTCAGTGCTGTGGGCTACTCCGACTTCCACTGGCTTCACTTCATGCTCTGATCTCTGTGAACTTCATGTTCAATGTCATGGGGTGCTTGGTTGGGGTTTTTGGAGGTTGTAGTAGTGAGAAGGAAGCCTTGCAAGGCATCACTCACCTTCTTTGTTTTGTGTTATACATGTGTGAGCAGCTGGGGTGGTGGAGGGCAGGCGCAGGGCAACTGTGTAATGTAGAAATACCGAGAGATAACGTTGCTGGGAATTACTTGGAATAAACAAGCTCATTTCCCCTTTGTACATCAGTTGTCACCGTTTAATCTCTTGGTATTGGCTTTTTTAAAATGCTGTTACGTACATCATCTACTGTGCTTCCTGTATCCTGTGTCACTTGATGATAAACTTTTATAGGATATCACTGTTAAATTGCCTTAGACTTTGTAGTGATTAATTAAATTCTTTATTTCTCTCTCTTCAGTGTCAGAAGTTTATATGGATCAGTGGTACTTGCTCAAGAGTAACAGTGGAGATCAACATTAAGTCTGCTCCTCTGGGTGAGTAATCTAACCCACCGCATCGCTGAGGTCTAATATCTACATACCTGCTGGGTTTTTTTTGCTTGGTATCTTACACAACAGCTCCTTTAGGCTTTTATTTAAAATGTCATTGAAATTATGCTGTATATGGCTTCCAGCAGGAGTTGTAGAAGAATGTCATGCCACTTCTGCTTCTATAGACATCCATTCATTTTGTATCTTTTGAAGGATGGCCATCACTTAATGCAATCTGAACTGCTGTTTATCTTCAGAGGGGCTTTGCACATTTTAAAGACAGAGGCTTTGGAGTTAACATGTAGACTGTGGCAGAGCAACAAAGTATATTTTCATTATTCAAGAATAAAACTGACATGACCACTGGAGCTGTTCTGTGGCACGTGATGGGCTCAAGCACTGCCAGTGCTCCAGTACGGGGCCTGCTGGACTTGCCATGCCCGCGTCACGCAGCTGTGCTGTGCGTGTGCAGTTAATCTGATTCAGCAGGTCTGTGGCAACGTGCAGAGAAACTGCCAAGAGCTTTCAGATTACTGGGGCAAGTTTATGTGAAAACACATTCAACAAAATAGACTATCTGTTGCATTAGCCCTTGGAAGTGGCCCAGTTTAGTTGACTTCAAGGAGTGGCATTTTGCATTCGGTCTAGACTGATTTGATCCAAGTAGCCTAGTGCATGTCAGAGCTGGCATTCTTGTCTTGGGAATGGTTATCCCTCATCTACTTTGTTTTGGATATTACAGTAAGATCTAGCATGATTTAGCATTCTAAATTCCAGTTGGTTCTTCATGTGGAGAGCTGGGGTGAGTTGCTGCATCTGCACTTCAGCCATGCACCCCATGGCTGTGATGTGCTCACCCCGTAACACCGCCACCAGGGTCCCAGCTGCTTGCTGGGGGTCTCCTTCTGACTCCTGTGGTTGCTCTGTTTGATACTCTGTACAAACACTTGCCAAGACCCGTGTCTACTAGTATGCTGCATCCTTTGTCTTGGCTTGCTGCCCTCCGACTGCTCTCGTCTCTGAACCCCTCATCCGTGTCTCATCACTGGATGAGGAGTGCCGTATTCGCTTGTAGTGTGCTCTCTGAGGTGGTGTGTGTTAGCCCGCTGGAGAAGCAAGCATACCTCCTTTCCTGTGGTGCATCTACCTAAGGCTCTGGACACTTATTTGTTCACCTGTCCAGGGCCCCTGGAAGTCTACGTATGTCAGCTGGCAGCTCCCGTCCCACAGCTGTGTAGGCTGCTTCTCAACTGCTGTCTTTGTGCTTCATAAGGCTGTCTCCCCACTCCAGCTGGGACTTGTTGCCTTTTTGTCTGTGCTTTCTGTGGCGGATGGGCTGGATCCCCGTCCTGTTCTTCCGCACACCCTGATGTTCCCTGCACCGCCCCGGGGCCAGCTGAGATGGTCAGCGGTGGGTGCTGTTCCTCACAGTGTTTAACAGCCTGGAACCAAGGGGGTGCTTGCCTTGCACCTGCAGGTTTGCTGACAGTCATTGGGCTTTGGAAAGGGCAGCAAGCACCTCCTCTGCTGCCTAGGACCACTGGTATGCTGCCACTGAGGGCTCGGGGCTCTCCTGGCTTTGGTCATTGCCGCTCCCTAGTGCTGTCCTGCATCCCTAGCCTTGCTGCAGGCCCACAGCATGCAAGGACTAGTGTCTCATTTGAAATGTTATTTCCCTTCATTTCTTCCCTTTTCCTGTCCATAGCCTTTGGAGTACGTCTTCTCAGATCTCCGACACTTCCCACAGTAAATCACTGTGTGTGCGCTCCCTCTGGGATTCAAAGGCTGCCTGGGGTCTCGCACTGGACCTGGAAAGTAGTAGGTGGTGTTCCCTATTTGTCAGGGACCGTAAACTCCAGGGCCAAATGCTTTTATTCCCTGGGTTTTTAATCAGAGGTCTGCTGGCTCCAGGAGCGGTTATCATCTATTGTCTCCTATCCTGGCCACATTTCTTCAGTTTTATTGCTGCTTATCAGAGTTGCTGGGATTACACTCCAGCTGGCCCTGCACTGCAGCGGGATTTCAGTCAGTGGTGGCTGTAAAAACATTGTTAAAAGTCCAGTTTTGGCTGGCAGCCGTGTTCTGCTGGATGTGTGTTTGGAGACTTTCAGTCTGCTGGCATCACTGTGCAAATGTCTTGCCTTTGCTGGAAGACTCTGCCTCTTTGCTCTCCAGATGCTGTGCTGGTTTCCTCTCCCCAGGAGCAGCAGAAGTTTAGGGACCTAAATCTTTATTGTTTTCTCTGTCACTTGTGCTGTTGCTCCAGAGAAGAGGTGTGTGTCCATGTCCATCCTAGGCTGCAGTAGCAGGTGCTCAGTCCTCCCTTCTGCATTCCCGTAGCTCTGGTACTTCTGGTATTTGAAGGCATGCTGTTCAAGTCAGACCCGTTGCCCTCAGCAGTTGGTCCAGAAAGCTGGAGCCAATTTTTCCAGCTGCTGCTTGCTTTCCCCATTAAATAAATAAATAAGATCCTCTCCTAACAAGATGGCAAGAAATCCCCATGCCTGACTTGGAATTGACAGGAGCAGTGGGACGCGTTTCAGGCTGCTGTCTGCTTCTGCCAGCCAGGAGGAGGAACACAGACTTTCTTATTGTGTTGTCCCAAGTTCAGCCTAGATGTCTGAGCACCGATCTCTCCACGCAAAATACGCTGATATGAGTGGTGTTTCTCTGCCTGCTGCCTTTATTTATCTGTAGAAGCATGGATTCCCACCCCATTGCTCCCTCCTTAGTAAGCGCTGTGTTAAACATGGTGCTGACAGTCCAACCATAGCTCACAGTAAGGCGACGTGTATAAATAATCCAGAAAAGCTAAATAAGGCTCTTCAAGTCTTAGCAGACAGAGCTGGTTTAGTGTGGTGCCATGAAGACACAGAAACCCAGCTATGTCCATGTAGCCAGATTCAATCATAATTCCTGCGTCTGCTGCTCTGTCCTAGCAAAATCTACCCAGGTTTTCAGGTACCTCTTCTCCTCGCCCCACCAGTTCTTGGGGCTGCTTTGAGTTAAAGTTTGCACTCAGTGCGGCAGATTGTCTGAGTGTCCAAAACTGAGATGGAGCATGCACATGCAGCACTGAAATAGCATGTGTCCAGCCCACCCTGTTACGGTGCCTGTGTGCAAAAGGCAAAAATTAGTATTTTGTGTTGTGGGTGGTTTGGGGTTTTCTTTCCCCAATGTCACGTTGAATATGGGAGGGAAAGACGTACAAGGCTACTTCTGTGTGTCTCATTATTGTGTTTATTAGAACTTGCTGACTTGTCCTGCAAGGGTCCAGCCCACAGACAACTTTTCTTGGGCTTTTAATAGTTGTGCTAAACTGAAAAGTGCTCAAAATAGTAGTAATTTAAAACATTTCCTTAGAGCCTGTGGCTGCTCTGCATGTTTATGGGAGGCATAACGCTGGCCGCGATTGGGGCGTGGGGGGTCCCCAGGCCAGCCCCAGTCCCCTCCTGCCTGGCTGCTGGAGCAGAGGGGTTGTGGTGTGTGTGCCGGGGCAGGCGTGGGGCAGAGGCCCATCGAGGCCAGGGCACAGGAGTGGGGCATGGCACAGCTCCCACTGCTGCTGCAGCTTCGGGGTACGTAGGGCGGGGGTATTGCCTTCGTGTGGATGTGTTACCTGAGCCTGCTGCACAGCAAAGGGTCCAGTGCAAGGTAAAATTCCTCATTTGTAGGAAATGTGGTGCCTTCCCCTTGCCCAGACCTCCCCCTGTCGTAACCCACTGTGCTGTCGGAGCAGTGTCGGGGCATTAAATGACGTTGGGATACTGATGAAAGGCCAGTTCTGACCTGACTCACTGCTGGGTTCGGTAAGAGTTAAAACCAGAGATCTATTTATTTATTTTTGAGTTAACATTTCTCTTGTGTGAGTGACACCCCCCCCCCTTGTCAGCTGAGCAACGATCCTGGGACTGGAGGGGATGGGGGAGAGTGCCACCCTGGCAGGCATTGGTGGGGATGGAAGGAGGGAGGATTTTTCTGGTGTTTTTTTTCCTCCTTTTCTTCTGAGAGGTGATATGGCTGCTTGCAGAAAGCAGTATGTTATTCCGCTTTTGCTCTTCGCATTTTATGTGGTGTGGTTTGGGTAACATTAATGTAACTTAACATTATGCTCACCCACAGTACTCATGGTGGCTCTGTAATATACATAAATCTCTGTAGAGAGGGAGGGAGTATTTATCTGTAAATAGTTAGCATACTGCCCTGTTTATCTAGCAGATGACCTCTCTGTTGAACACTGCATTTCCCTGCCTCCCTCCCATCCGGTCCTTTTTATTTAATTGACTTTCCCAGTCGTGACAGTCACTTTATATTCAAAAAACATAAATTCAGCCCCCACAAAGCTTTCAAATCTCTTTTCATTTCTTCCCTTACTTCTTTGAGAAATTCTTTTTGTTCTCTTCAAGACTCAGAATGTACGTTTCCTCTGTTTATTTAGGCAAGCTTATTTTGTCTGCAGAAACCTGGTCAAATGATATGTTTCTTTCTTTGAATTTATAATCCTGTGAGGTTTGTGTAATGAGAATAATCTTTGTGAGCTGGAAGAAGATCATCCAATCTGTTTTAAGATGTCCCACTTTCTGAGTATTGCATGTCATTAGGAATACAGTTGGCTGTTTGGCTTTTTTCTTCCCCCCTGTAGCTTGGGGGAGAAAATACATAATTTCATCATCTAGTAATAATGCCTGGCACTTTGTTTGCATCTTCAGAAAACTATATGGCTATGAATGGACTAATTTCTAGAACGTTGTGTAGCAGTTTCTCATTATTGTTTGCCCCATTTTACAGATGGGGAAAGTGAACAAGTTAAGTGGCCTTACGTGTGAAAGGAGAAACAAAATGAACTTGACTTCCCGGCTCCCTGACTTGTACTAGAACAGCACCACACTTCCTTCTTGTTTAAACTAAAGAAGGGGGCAAAAAAAATAAAAAAAAGGAAGGTTTGATTCCCATCAACAACAAAAGGAAAGGGAGAACTGTTTATCTTTAATGATCTTGCCTAACCATGTTAACTGTTAAGTGCATTTGGTGGTGGTGGTTTTTTGGTGTTTGTTTTTAAATATGTTGTCTAACTTACTGATGTGGTTGTCACTTCTGAGTGTGTGGTTGGAGGTATGCAAGGAATTGTCTGGAGTTTATAAAGGCGAGGCAGCCTGCGAATTGGGTTAGGGTTGTTGGGGAGGGAAGGGTGTTGCTCATCCCCCAACAGCTGGGGGATCTTTCTGCTCCTTCCCTCCTCTCCCCCCTTGAACCAGAAGCACTAGGAACCTTTTCTGTAGTATTTCGAAGTGGTGTTCCCCCACTTGTTTTCCAGCTGTGACTAATATAGGAAGAGTGAGGCATCCTAAATGGGGACTGTGTTAACACGCAGTGTATATAGAAACTGATCCTCCTTGTCTCACCCACCACATGCCACACTAGGATTTTTTGTTTCCCTCATGGGCTCTAGTAGAAGTTGTTGGCTCAGAGTGGTATCTGGAATTACTTCATTTGCAGAAATAATTTTATAGAACTGCATTTGGCTATAGGGCTTGGTGTGGATTTACTGCTGCTTAATTAACTGACAGATAAGCTGTCTGCTTGGTGAAAAGTGGCTTGGTGCAGAGGAGCACAGAAATCACATGAAGAATTTCTTCATCTTTCTCTGGAAAATCCTGTGGGTGGTTCTCCACAGGTTCTCAGAGGTTCCCTGGCCACCTTCTGGCAGGCTTCAGGTGCCTTGTTTGATAAGCTTTCTGGCTAAAGTCTTGCATGACATAACATAACTTTATTCTGGGCATGTCCTGCTAGTGAAGACAGTGGAAGCAGCAGCTGTCTTCAGCCATGTGCTTTATCTGGAGATGCAAAACTTTGCTGAGCCTTTTTAGGGGCTCAAGATCTAACTCCGAGAATATATTTAGTTTTCTGTTTCTGATGAGTGGGGCAGATATTCTGACAATTTAGATGAGACCTTCATGGCGGACAGCAGCACCAAGGTATCATAGCCTGTATTTTTTTTCTTCTCCTTTGAATCTCTTGTGTAGTTGATACCTCATTTGTACATGCTTCCTTCCAGCATTGAGCAGAGCTGTCCTGGGCCACGGCATGCTCACAGGACTCCCCTTTCATCCAGTGTTTCTCACAATACCCAAATTGCTGACTACTTGTTAGCTGACTTTTTGAGAAGCTGAATGTGGTTTTTCATGAATCTAGATGTTTTTCCCTTTCTGGGCTTGGGGGGCCCCCAGGGTGTGGACTTGGTGGCAGTAAGAGTAGAGCAGTTGGTATGCAGGCTTTCACGCTTTCCTTGCGGAGTGTGGAGTGCACACATTTGTGGTGGTGTCTTTGTGTTTCTCCTTTGTTATCTGACAACTTTTCTCACAAGACTTTGATTTCAGCTGCTTAGAAGAAATGTCAGCAGCTCAGCATGTGGAGAGCTGTATGTTTGCCTTGAGCTGTTTTGTCTTTTTTTTTTTTTTGTTATTTTGTGTTTTATAATTATTTTGAGGTGAGTGCTTCCAAGAATGTGTTCAGGGTGAGTTGCTTAGCTCATGCTGATACTCTAACCAAGGAATTTTTTTGAGATACTTCAGTATCTCTGTGTGTTACTTAGGTATTTGAAATTAAGAGGGACAGGGAACTACCTGACTATCTGGATACGTCTTCCTTCTCCTTTCCCCCCCAAATGAAATTCACCAAAACTCAGGGAACTTCTCAGCTGTGAGAAGAGTTGCATGTCATCCTGCTCAGCACAGCCTTGAGAGCTGGATGCAGTGCCTGGCCCCACGTGGCGGCTACTCCTTGGAGCACCATTGCCCCAAGGTCCAACACAGTAGTTGCGGGGCTGAAGAGGACTTTTCCTGCCGTTGCCTGTTTGGGGCCGCATTTGTGCCAAGCACATGAACCAAGGGCAGGATTGTTTGGGATGGGGCATTTTGTGGTTTGGTTTTGGTTTGGTTTGTTTCGGTTTTTTCTTGCTTCCCCCTAACTTTTTGCAAGGAACAAACAGAAGGAAGAAGCTGTCATGTATTATGGGTTGATAGCAAATCACAGACATTGCAGGCACTCAAGGGAGTAGGAGAGTATGAGGAGATGGAAAAGGGTGTTGGGAGAGAGGGGACATCAACATGAATGGAAGGAAAGAAGTGGGAGATGGCAGCCAGAAGGTAGTCGTGGCCAGAGGGAAACAGAGGGAAACTGGGCTGGGTACCTGAGCAAGTGCTGTTCCCCATACTGAACTTGATTGCTACCCTCCCTGCTTTTACTGGTATAACAAAGAAATTCCATTCTGAAATAACGTAAGGGATCACAGTATTTTTTCACTTTTAAGATCTTAAATTTGCAACTTCCATGTTAAACCTACCTGCCCAACCGCCCGTACCCCACACCCTCATGCGCAAGCCTTGCATGATAGCTGTACTTCTTGTTACCCCCTTTCTCACAGTTTTACTTGGCATAATATGTCTATAGTAACGTGACTTTGGGATTTGGGGTGGGCTTGGGAAATGGCTAGGATTACCATGACAGGTGATGATCTTTGATTGCAAAATAAAGCGGTCCAAGCTGACGTTCAAGGGAAGGCACCTCAGCGATGGCTTCAGGAGGAAGCCATGCTGTGCTGTGGGGTGCACAGGATGCCAGCAGGCACCTGCCTTACCTTGGGACCAGCTGTGGCATCCCTGGGCTGGGAGGCGATGGCCCAGGTGTGCAGATGGTGCTTGCCCAGAGGGGCTTGGACAAGGGCTTGGGTTTTGCCTGGGGCATGAAACCGCTGTCAGAAAGCACTGGGAACTTTTAAGGTCTTGATGGGAAAACCAGCTGTTGTCATCTTTTCAGTTCTCCATACAAAAAATTGGCCGCTTCTCTGTTTCTCTTGTTTTTGGAAGGCTGAGTTGATGCTGACCACGTTTGACAAGTGATAACTGGGGATCCTGGCTGTGTTCTCTTTTGTGGTTAAAGCTATAAGCTGGCCCTTTCAATTTAACAAGTCAGTAGCTTCCAGGTTGAGGTATCTGGAAAATACCAAGGAGTAGGTGACAAGGTGTGAAAGGCAAGGGCTGCTCTGGGCAGCAAGACAGCTCCAGAAACCTGCTGGGAGCAGGGACTGGAGACGAAGTGGTGCTCCGCTGGTAGTGACGGCAGCAGGGGTGGTGCTGGTTACAACTAGAGAGGGGATGAAGCCGGAGCTCTGTGTCAAATCTGCCTGAGCCTTTCTGTTGGCTCAGATCCATACTGCATAAAATTGATGTTTGTCTCAGCCTGCTTATCTGCTGGCCAGCCCATACACTCACTCCCAGATATTTGCTTATCTCAAAACCAGAGGTGCACCTGAAATTGTCCTTTCAGGATCTGGAAGCTTTTTTGATAAAGCTGTCTGTCTGCAAGTGTTTTCAAGGGCACGTCACACTTTGAAATCATAGTTATAAAATAATTGCCTTTGAAATGAAGGGAGGGTCATGTGCCCTACATCAGAAATTCCTCTTTGTGCTTATTAATCCGGTGTATAAATGTCATAGCTTACATCCACAGGGTGTTTATATTGAATTTTTAGCTGTATCAGTATCTCTTACTCTTCAGAATAAATGCCATATAATCTGGTTATGAGCAGTATTCTTAATTTAGATATCAAAAATAGGACATAGACAAATCTGAGTTATTCTAAGAAGGTAGGAGAAGAAAATAGCCTTGCCTTGTGAGGGGAGATCAAATTCACTTGAATCATCTGGTGTTTATTGTAATGGTGAGGCCAGAGAATTCAGTCTGTTTCATTAGGATAGCACAACAATTGCCATATTTTCTCCTATCTTTGTTTTTTTCTGAAGGCCTGATTCTCCTCTGGTATACCTGTACTGAGGTGTATAACAAAGGGGTAGGATGGGAAACATCTTTTCTTCTTTTTTTCTACCCCCCTGAGCAGATCAGTACATGCTGATTCAAGGTACATAAAGCAGTAGGGTTTTAGGCTTATCCCCCCCACCAAACTCCTAGTTTGAGGAAGATGAAGTTGTTCCTCAGAGACCTACAGTGAGCCGCACTGACAAGATGCACATTTTGGGTGCAGAATCATCCTTGCTGTGGCAGATGAGCATCACCCAAGAGCTCAGGCGTCTGAAACGCCTTCTTCACTTAACCAAGCCGATGGCCCTACGCCTGGAGGAGGTTTCTTTTCTCATGCCCTTAGCAGCTGTTTATTTTAAATAATTACAATGGAACTAATAATCATATAAGCATCAATAGCTAATAATAACCAGTATCCGATAAACTAACGAAACTAATATTGCAGGCTGTCCCTGCAGGTTGATGACTGAGTGGCCAGTGTTTGTGCCTTACCATAAGTGGCAGAGGCTGTAAACTTTTAGCTAAGTCGCTGCCTGTGTGCTGGACAGGTGGGTGAGCTTCCTCCCAGGCTCCCAGTCACTTCGCTGGAGGCTTTCCCTGACTTGTTCCCTTCTGCAGGCGCAGCCGGCTCTCCCACCCTGTGAGCTCTCTTGTACGATAGGGCTGCCCTTGTTTGCCCTGATTCACTGAGTAGTTTTTGGGTTGTTTTCTGTACGGAGTCAAGCTTATGGGCCACAGAAGTTTTAGGTAAACTTAAGTAAATTTTACCTAGAAATACCTTGGTAAAGAAGTTGCTTTTTGGTGTGATGGTGGTGTCACACTGAACCAGAGTGATCTGGAGCAAGGTCAGTATTGGAAGAGAATGTGTCTTTGTTGCAGACTTGATTTGAGTTTTGTAACTTCAGCATTTCCCTTGGGCCCAAACACCACCACCCTGCTCCCGCCATCGTAGCTGTGCTCTGGTAGTGCCTCTAAGCAGAGAAGGAAGGAAGATTGTAGCCACAATGACCAAGATGCTTGTGGGTACTTGTTTGTGATCGGTTTGTGGCAGAGGTCATGTGTGGCGCCTGATGGACTGAAGTCATTCGAGGTGAGGAGAGCTGGTATTTGACTGTGGACCTTACAATTAGAGGGCTGATACTAACGAAAGCAGCCACAGGTTGCACAAAGCTGGCAGGATCTCTATTTTGAGGTCCTGTTTTGGTCACTTAGTCAAACAGCCAGCCAGCGTTAAACATGTTTGAGGTACCATTGACTTCAGCGGCATTAGGAGCATGCCTGTTGTCAAATGTGGGCTTACGCATCTTGCTTATCTTGGGGTGGGTGGGTCTTGCTGGAAGGGTCTTGTGTTGACAGAGAGATTGCCTCTATTTCAGGCTGCGGTTCCGCTAGGTAGTCAATCCAATTTAAGGGGACCAGAGTATAAAAACTGTGAAATGCTGAGCAGCTTTGGTGATAAGGAGCTGTTCAAAATATTTTAGAAGGTCAACTCTGCTGTGGGACTGGGCAACCAGTCCTGGCTGCGCTGATGAGGATCGATGCCAGCGGCGTTTTGGCTGGTTTGCCTGCTTGGCTTGATGCCCAGCGGTCGAGACTCGATGTGCCCTGGATGTGGAGCTGCCGGAGGTCCAGCAGGCGATGGCAGTGGTAAAGTGGCCGTGGCGGCTCTGCCAGGGCCCCTGTCTGGGCAGTGAGCAGCCATCTCCTGGCCACGTGTGGACAGAAAATAGGGTCATGCAGCCCGTCAGGTGCTGCAGCATTGCTGGGAAAACCAAAACCAAGCTGACGGCTGCTCTGGTTCCCTTTGTATCTGTTCCCAGCTTCCAGCACGGGATGGAAATCCACCAGGTGGGGGATGTCACTCAGCCACAGCTCTGGCTGTCTGGGGGAGAGCCTTGTTGTCTATCAGTGTTTCAGCCCTAAAATAGTCTGGCAATGGAGCAAAGGCAATCTGCAGTTGCCAACTTCCAAGTGCTCCCAGGAGCCTCTTTGTGGATTCGGTGCTTTGCCATCCACTACCTTGGCACAGTTTCCATTATAGCTGCCTCTCCTCTCCCTGTTTCTGATCCTTCTCAGTACAACAGTTTGTTACCATTTATTGCTTCCCTTGCAGTTTTGGACACTTTCAGAAGTTAACACCTTTGCATCCTGTGAGTATCTAGAGTAGCTAGCCCCACTCTCACTTGCATGTTCCTGTTCCTTTGTAGCCTATCTCATCATTTCATTTAGGGACCTTCTTTGTAGCTGTGCTCCTATTCACAAGACCTGCCAGCTGTGCTGCAGGGCTCTGGCAGAGAAGGAGGAGGAGTGATGTGCACAGGCCGGCACAGATGTGGTATCATGTGCTCTGGATAGTTTCTGCAAGCGCTTGTCTGGATCAGATGTCTGGTGCCAAGGGGTTTCTTAGTGCCTGGGTGTGGTGTTAAGGTTATGCTTCCATGTTTGGTGGGGAGTTGTCACTAAAGGTAGGGGCAGCACTGCTTTGAGTGACTGAAATAACTGCCTGGTGGGAGGATGGGAAAGAGAAGCCCAACAACATCAGAAGAAACTATTAGTTTAGTCAGTTATGATGGCAAGAAACCATGTATGTACACAACAAATAGTAGTAATGGACTATGTCTGGCTCCTTTAATGGTTCTACTATCTGATTAGTTGTAAATGTCTGTTAATTTCTGCTACTGCAAAGTACGTAGACAGTTCTGAGGCATTATTAAGAGTGTGTGTGATGTATAATTTACAGTGTATTATGACAGCTGTAGTGAATGCCATGCTCTGCACCATGGAGATATGGCTGAGTTGCTATCTCCTGTATTATCTAGAACCAGTTTGCTTGCTGGCATTACAATTGGAGAGGAAACATGTGTAGTCATGTTCCTTTCATTAGGCGTTTGCATATGGCTCTTCAGAGCACGGCACAGCACAAGGTCACTGGCCTGCAGCCACACCAGCTTCTTGGGATCTTGTTAGATCTTGCAAGCAAAAGAGCACTAGGCTGGGTCACAGTTCTTGGACAAGAAACGTCCAAGGAACAAGCTGCTGTTGCACAGATACTGGAGACGTCCTTGTCGTGCCATGTGTGTTTTGGCATGCATGTATGCGGGGTGTGTTTCTCTTTTTTTGTTGTTCCTTGGTATTTTCTTACTTCAGAAGAGCACTGTATTTTCTAGTCTTAGTGGGAAGTAACACTTGATTCTCCTCTGCCCTGTACTGTGCCTGGTTCTAAAACATTTGAAGATGAATTGTTTGAGATCTGCAGACAGGTATAGCGTTGATTATTTACGGGATAACGATTGTTCAGTCACAAGTTGAATATCCATCCGCGTTAAGTGCAGCCTTAGTAGCAGGGTGGAGCTGCACTTGAGATTCCTGGATGCTATTTCCACAGGGAACGCTGGCCTTTTCCCTACTGGTGAGAAGTTTCCACAAGTGAGATGTTTGTACAGGTACGTGAATGTGCGCTCTACTCGGGTAGGCTAACCCATTAAAATAGCCATGAAGACCAGAGTAACAGGAGTTCCAGCTCAGCTGAGCAGCTTTTAACCTAAGCCCTTCAGGGCAACTGGTTTAGCTGTTTCTTTTGATTTTTTTAGTGTACTCTTCAACATCTTTATCAATGACTTAGACACTGGGACCAAGTGCACCCTCAGAAAGTTTGCAGACAACACCAAGCTGACTGGTGCGGTGGACGCGCCTGAGGGATGGGATGCCATCCAGAGGGACCTAGACAGGCTTGAGAGGTGGGCCCGGGTGAACCTCCTGAAGGACAAATGCAAGGTCCTGCACCTGGGTCAAAGCAACCCCCGGTATCAATACAGGCTGGGGGATGAAGGGACTGAGAGCAGCCCTGCCAAGAAGGATTTGGGGGTACTGGTGGATGAGAAGTTGGACATGAGCTGGCAATGTGCGCTGGCAGCCCAGAAGGCAAACCGAATCCTGTAGTGACAGGCGAAGGGGGAATGGTTTTAAACTGAAAGAGTGGAGACATAGATTAGATAGAAGGAGGAAATTCTTTACAATGTGGGTGGTGAAGCACTGGAACAGGTTTCCCAGAGAGGTGGTAGAAGCCCCATCCCTGGGTACATTCAAGGCCAGGTTGGATGTAGCTCTGAGCCTTCTGATCTAGTTGCAGATGGCCCTGCTCATGGCAGGG
>KL287723.1:300-12320 GCA_000699545.1 Podiceps cristatus | reverse complement strand
GGGGAGTGGGGGGGGGGCCCTCAGGGGGGGCCCTCAACCATGTTGAGTTTCACCCTGCTCAATTTTTAAATTGCTAAGAGGAGAGAGAGGGTGAATCATGCTATATCAGGGGACTGTTGATGTATCAGTGTTGCAGTAGTTGCACTGCCAGCCTCAAGTTCCCAGATATCATGAGTCTTTGAAAAACTGAAGTATCCTCACACACAAGGCACAGACGTCAGACATCACACTCTTCTTTTACATACTCCTCCTAGAAAAATAAATCTTAAGATAACAAAATCAGAGGCAGACAGAAGCGTAAGGATGTAATGCTGGGAGTTTACATGAAAATTTTCCCCATGTAACTATTGATGCTGTGGAATTACGAAGTATTGGTTTTTCAGTTGTTCTTTACAGGTAGTTGGTAGCTAAACATATGAAAATACTCTTAAAGCTAAATATATTTTATTTACTTTCTGGACTTTTGATGGTTGGTGTCATCTACTTTTGCTTTATGCAGTGATAACACAAACTGTGGATCTGGAAACTCCTAGACCTAAAGGTCTAAAATCTAAAGCCAAACTCTTTCAAATCTGGAAGTCTGTGAATTTGATCTTTGGATCCAGCCTGTTAAAAGAAAGTGGCATGAGCTATGAAATCGGATCTAAACCCGGGTCTGTACTCAGGATTTGGTGCTTCTTAAGGTATTTTGAAGAGCTACCTTTTGGACTCTTACCCAACAGTGCCTCTTTTGTTTCGTAGCCTGTGTGGCCACAGCGTGTCAATAACATGTTGCTGGGGAATGTGAGGCATTTCCTTGCTTGCATTAGCAATCTTGGAGGGAGGAATGAATATCTCAATTGTTTTTTCTAATCACTGGACCCAAGCAAGACATGAGAAAACAATGTATTGATTTCTCAAACTGCCTAGAGTGAGTAGTTGAAGGCATTTACTAAATAGTTAATCAGTAAAACATGAACAGACTAAAGTGAATTATATCTGCGGGGTTTTTTTGCAAGCCTCCATTTGACCTTGGATTGCTTGTGAGTAAAGAGTGAAAGTGAGTCTGAAGAGTGGTGGCAGGCAGGTATTTGCATTACACTGGCTTTGCAGGTAAGGTACTGCTGCAACCAACTCCCCGTCATCCAGCCATCACAGAGCTCAATTGTGCATCACAAAAGAGCGTAACCCCCTCACCTGCTGTGTTTTATAAATTCCCTTCAGTTACAGAAAGAAAAAGGGAAAAAAAAAATAAAAAGGAGCTGCTGGAGAATAAGGCAGCAGAGATAAGCAACCAGAATGATTTTCAATACTGCAGACCAAAATAAATGGTTTGTTTTGTAACTGGATATGAATCTAAGCCATAAATCTTGACTCAGAGACTTTGAGTGTTTATATAAGCTGTTTGCTGTGTATACCTCTGTATCTGAAGGATGCTTATCTTGTCCAGGCTTAGTTTTTGCGTCACCGCTAATGTGTTCAACAAATTTTAAGGCAAAGTGCAGAATGCAGCTAAGCTGGTTGGTAATAAAAGTTGTGTGATTTGAGGTAAGTTTTTCCCAGGTATAAACAATTATATCTTGGAAGGACTTTTGTGCTTTATGCTCATAAAATACTTTAAATCTTTTCTATGGCTTGTTACCTTTTATCTCAAGACATTTCTTATGTATTGTGGGATAGGCTTTCAGCCTCAGTGTGCTTCTATTAATTTTTATCAGTTAAAGGAAATAAATAATGTTTGTTGTGTAATAAAGAAATAATGAAATTCAGGGAACAAAGAAAGGATCTAGAGTTAGGGAACAAAGGGACATTTGTTGCTTTTTCGTAGTCCTGCGTAATATGAGAACAGTATTGCTTTGATGTCATTAACTAGAGTTCAGCAAATTCAAGAAGAAATTTATTTATATATGTAACAATAAATAGACATTATCAGTTTAAGTAAGCCTTTGCCAGTGTTAGAGTTGTTTATTATTCATCATAATGTTTATCCTTTTTGCACTGTTGAGTGCTGGGCTCTTGGAGGGTGCCAGGCCTGCAGGCTGGCAGGGCCCTGAGCCTGGCCCCCCTGGGCTCCCACTTCAGGGCTGGGCTCCTTGTAGCTGTCCTCCCAAAATGGAGGACGTGTACCAGCCAGAGGATATGCCTGGTCTCACCAGGCCTTCTGTGCGTAATGGCTGTTCAGCCGTTGCGGGGCAAGAGAGGATGGGTGCCTGCCGGGAGGAGGTGCCAGGCCAGCGTCCCTGTGCCCGCGAGAGACCCGAGCAGAGGTACCTGCCTCCTGCGGCGGCCAGGGCCTCGCCTCGGGGAAGGGGGGCAATGTCCGGGTTACACGGCTCAAAGCGTGTTTGGGCCCTAACTAGTTTCCTGTCCCTGCCTCGTGCCAAGATATTTCTCTACATGATTCCCATTAAGATATTCCCGGCGTTTCCTAATTTTACTTTTTAAATTTTCATTTATTCTTCTCTTGCAAAACACCAAAGCAATATATTCAACAAGGACTCATTTTCTTTTTTAATTTCTTCTTTCGGGCATGGAAGGTATGAAATGGAGTCTTTTTTATTTTTTTATATTAAAAGAAATGTTAATGACTCCTACTGTAATTTAGCAGAATATATTCATCATTAAGTGTTAAAATGCTACTGACTGGTGGCACTATAGTTGAGTATCTTCAAAACATCCCATGAGAAATTGTGCCAGAGACTTAGACTGAATTCATTTGAAGCGCATTTTGTGATTGAAATGTATTTTGCAAATAAGTCTCTGTATGTTCGAGTTTCTCTTCTGGCCAGACAGAAAAGGCACAAATACATGTGATAATGTGTCTGAAATGGTGTTTATCTTCATGAAATAGAGCTTTACCTTGTAAAATTAATTGCTAAGGATGTGTGGTTTCAGTGTTGTGAGGTGAGAGAGACGCACCCAGAAGATGCTACAGACCTCTCGCAATCATCTCATGTGTAGGACTGAGAATGCAGGGGTATTAATTTTGACAGCAAGGTGAAATTTGGGGTCTTTTGCTGTGGAACAGGTTCTCTCTGTCCACCTTCCCCTTAAAAGATATTTGCGGTTTGTTAGGTTTTCATTGTACTGTTGTGGTAGACAGCTCTGGGGTAACAGCCTGCCCTGGGGGTCCTTTTTTTTTATTCTCTATAGCTCTCAGGAACAAGCCCTAATTAAGACTTTGCATTCTCGTGTATCAAAATTCCCTGATTTAAGGAGCATTATATAGGAAAGGAAGAGCTGGGAAACGGAAGTCATCATCTTATTGCATCATATCATAAAAATAATCTGTAGCTGATGCTTTCTTTCCAAACGCTGAGCATTTGCAGAGCGTGTGCACAAAGAGGAAGGCGAGTGGGACGAAAGGCCAGCCCCCGCCCTTCCCTGGAGAGGTTGCACACCGGGCACGGTGTGTCCTTGGGCCTTCGGACCTGCTAGCAAGCAGCTGATTCTCCTCAGCTCTGGGAACCCCTGGGTTTTAAAGGGTAGTGTGTTTTGCAGGTGGATATCCAGAATGAGACCACCTCAAAATTAAAAATAAATAAATAAATAATTTTTTAAAAAAGGCTTGAATGTGTTGCCCCTAGGTGCCTCTGTGTGTGTTGTTTGAACTGGGAAAGAGAGTGCCTTTAGGTGGGGAAACTGTAATTTCCTACATATGTGAAATGTTTAAGTACTTTTATTTTTAAGTCTGCCATCTTAATTAGATATCTGATTTTGAAATCCGTATTTAGGCAGCTTTCCTGTTTGCATCCAGCACACTGCAGTTCTCATTCACAAAGCCCCTTGTTTTTGTTTTGGGGTTTGATTGGGTTTGGTTTTTTTTTTTTGAGCTTTCCTTGGATTTATTTGCAGGGCAGTGTTTTGTTTTCTCTGTAAGCCATTTGGAATACATCTTCACAAGCACTGTAGCCGGAGGGTTTATATGTCATTCAAAAATAAAAATAAAAAATCTCCACCTACTGAAAAGTGAACAGCATAGCCCTAGCAACCGGCTGGTGTGTGTTCGAACCAGAGGAAGGGACAGTAAAACAAGTAAGACCAAATAATGTTTTCTCTGTGACAGCCAGGGATGCGGTAGAAATGCCAGCTAGTGATAAGATTAATTGTAACTGATAGTGGAGATAGCTGCATTCGTATTTTATTTTTATGTTTTTAATGGTGGATTGTAAATACAGCTTTGATGAAGCAATGCTTGTTCTTGTCAGCATGAGCAAGGTATTCAGCTGGGAGCTCTAGAAGGGGGATGTGCTTCTGTAAAAACAACCCCCCCACTCCATCTTGCACTGATTGTGCACGCAGGAAGGTAAGTGCATCGTTTTCTTGGAAAGCAAAAGAAAACTTACTTTAAATGATCCGTCAGACGGGGTACTGTCAGTACTTTCCTCCCAGGTGGGTTCTCGATGGCATTATGCCAGGGGTGGATTTTGTGCGTCTGCCTCTCTGTCTCCTCTGTGCACCTTGGTTTCTCATTCATCTGCCGTGTCATAGATCAATCTGTGTTAAAATGATGATTTTCCTTTCCCCCCCCACCTTTCTGCTTTTGTGGATGAAAGGAATTTAAACTGCTTGGCGTCATCTGAAACATTAGCTATTCCTTACTTTCCTAAGGAGCTCCATTGCGCTTCTTCAAGATGGATTTTCATTTGTGTTACCTGACTGTGTGGTTTTCTTTAGTCACAGCCGACAAAAACCTCAAGAATTCTTGAGTTTTCTGTTAGATTTTATTTCTATTAGACCAAAGCCATAAAAAGCAAAGCAAAGACAGGAATATATTTATTGGGAAAGGTCTGCTGTGTTAGTGGTCAGCACAGGCTCCTCTCAAAGTTTGTGAAGTCAGAGGCAGTGCCAGTGCCCTTCCGTAGGTGCAGGGGTTAATCCACTGGTGTTTCAGTATTGTCCTCTTTCCTATAATCCACAAAGGCTGCTGATTTATGACTGCTGTCTAATAATTGCATTTCTTTGACTCCCTCTGCACCTCCCCTTTCCACCCCCTTCCTCTTGTGGTTTGTTTTTTTTTCTTGTTTCATGCAGTTTCGTTTTTTGGTCCGCTGGTGTATGAGGTCTTTGATTTCCTCCCTGCCCATCGGTTCCCTGCATGCAGGCGATGGTGTGCAAAGAGGAAAAGCGATTCTGTGCCCGTACCGAGGAAGGATGCCTCCAATAGCATTTTTCTGTCACAGCGGTTTTACTTCCTGACTGCTGGATGTGATGCACTGTGCTGGGAAGTTGGCCAGAGCAGGATATGCCGTTCCAGGCTAGTTTTCAATGACCACTTTTAGGACCAAATAACTGGGGAAATGAGGTTTTGTTGCGTCATCTCCAGCTGTTTGGCTTGGGGGCTTTTTGTTCATTTTTCTTTCACCTCTTCAAGTTTCTTCAGCTGTAGGCTTGGTCAGACTGCTAACAGATGCTCCATGAGTGGTGGAAGGGTTTTTAGAGATCGGTGTGTTTGCATAGTCTTTCTTCACCAAATTTTATCTTAAAATTTCTCACTGCTGCTCTCAGCAGCACAGCTCCTTTTGCAGTAGCAGTGGAGGAAGCACTGTGCAGACTGACCTCTCTCTTTCCTTGGAGGTAGGACCAGGTAACAGCGGGGTAGATGCTGGAGGTCTCCTGGATGCTGTTGGTACCACTGTCTGCCACTGCTGCTCTTGTCAGTAGAGCTGTGTTAGGTATTTGTGACAACCAAAGACAAACCCCTTGTTTAGGAACAGCAAGGAGTGCTTTTTTTTGAAATGTGAGGAGTGATTGTGCCTGGATAAAGTGCAGGGGTGGTGATTTTTCTGTGCCTGAGTCGTGGCTTTATTATGTAAGTGTAAATTAGCAGTTGCTTGTCCCCAGTTTAATGTCTTTCCTAGACAGAAGGTGAGAAACAAGGAGCACACTGTGAACAAGCGTGATTAGGGAGCGCTCTGTTCCTTAGCGCATTTTTAGCTTGCAGTAGGCTTTTCCTAGGCAGCTTCCTCAGTACCATATTTAATGCTTGATCGTGAGCTGCACGGAGCTCACTGATGGCCAAGGTGGGAAGGCACCTCTGGAGGTCTCCAGCCCACCCTCTGCCCAAAGCAGAGATGCCCAGGGCAGGCTGTGCCATGCAGGGTCCAGTCGGGCTGTGCATAACTCCAGGGATGGAGATGCCAAAAGGACAACTCTTCCCAATGCTTGCCATCCTTGCAGTAAAAAAAAGTTGTGGGTTTTGGGGTTTTTAATGCTTAAGTAGAATTTCCTGTATTTTAATTTGTTCCCATTGCCTCTTGTCATGGCACTCAGCGCCACTGAGAAAGAAAAGTCTGTCTCTCTCTTCTTGACTCTCCCTAAGAGGCGTTTACGCACATTGGGAAGGCAGTGGGCACTCCTGATTCCCAACCATTAATCAGGTGTTGCAGGTTTGTGGGTGCTTTGCGTTGTTGGTCCTTGTCCACTTAGAACTGTGAGGAATCAGCATTTTGCCTGGGGCAGCAGCTGCAGCAGCCTTGGGGTTTCTTTGTGTGCTCCTTGCCTTCAGAGGGAAATCCAGTGCAGATCGTTCACGCTCTGTGCCCACAGACACCCACATTTGAGCAGGACCTGATTATCAGAGCCAGGAAATCCTAAAGGGGAGAGGAAAATACTGTCTTCAGCATTGTCCAAGTGAATGTGTTTGCAAAAGCTGAGGTTTTTTCTCTTTTTTTATCAGGTATAGAGGCACTGGACCAAATATCTTGCAGGATCTGTGTATTATGGCAGATACTGTACTGCTTGCAGTTTACTATTTACATTGTGTTTAAAATCAGGGGCTTCCTTCTTGAAGGTTGTAAGTCTTCAGTTACAATGCTACTACAATTTTTAAGATTTGCAACACCTTAACTTACAGGTGTGTTGACTTTCTATATTTCTCTTGGCTTTTCTGACTCTGGCAACTACATAATAAAGCAAAGCATTTGCGAAAGGTGCAGTAATCTTTGTGCTGTCATTCAGAAGTTACCTTAGGGTTTGGACCTACTTTACGTGAAGCCAAAGTTTTGATGTGGAAGATGAAATGTTTCTTGGTGTTTTAAGAATGGCATTTCAGCAAAGCTAGCTGGCAGCCTCCAATGAGCTTCTTCCCAGCTGGGTCAAACCAATAAGGTGACTCATAGGAGGGAAAATTCAGTTTATAACATGAATTTTTGTTTTGGTTTGTTTTTTAGTAGACTCTTTTCCAGGACTTATGCCAGAGATTCTGTGAACAACTTTCTTAATTGCTTATGTTGGGGCAAATGTCAGCAGCGGTGTGGCCTAATACAAAAACCAAATGGCAGGGTATGCAAAAGGTTAAAGCGAGTTTTCCTTCCTGGTGTTTGTTTAGCTTTGTTCCCTGACTGTATTTATAGCAGAAGTAGTCTCCCGTGTCCTAGATTAAAGCCAGGGCAGTCTGGGCTGTTTCAGTGGCTTGTGTGTCCATTGTGCTGGGTCGGAGGGGTTGGGTACGCCTCTGACTTCTGCAGCTCCACTTCAGCAAAGTACTTAAGCGCATGTTTAACTTGTAGCCCATCAGGATTTCAGGTCTAGTATTTCACCTGCCCAGGCAGCACATCAGGCAGGTTTGCTTTCCCAGATTCTACTGGAAATACTCCTCTGGGGACCGCTTCTGGCTTTCAAAAGTTTGAGGGTAAGATCAGATTGCATCGTTACAACGTGAAACTCTGCTAAGCTCAGAGCAGGGTCTTCAGAGGGAGAGTCTGTGCATGCACACTATGTCCAGTGAGTCATGGACTTTTGAGACATCCTGCCTGTAGGCAAATCGTTGCATGCCCTGGACTTCTGGGCTGTCCAGAAATCTTGGGCAAATGGTCAGACTCCTCTTTTTCTATACCAGCAAATTCTTGGGGAGAAAAAATACAGCCAATAGACAGGTGGTTTATTGCTGAGTTGCAGCTTTCTTTTAGTGATAGAAGGTCTATGTCTTCTGTGCAAGATTCCCTGAAGTGCCATGTGGGATTTCTGAGGTGCTGTATGGGGTACCCCTTCAGAGGCACAGACCTGTGGGCAGAGCAGACCATGGGCTGACCAACACTAGGAACTGGATCATCAAGTTGGTGCTTTGATTCTTTGATGCAAGTTCATGCCTGGTGATGAACACCTCCGAGTCTTGTGGTCAGCAAATGGCCCCAGTCTTCCTGCTTGTCTGGCGATGGTGGTGTCTGAATTCAGAGAACATGTGGTGAAATTAAATTCTCTTTTGCAGTTTGAGTTGCAGACATGAGGCTCTGGATCCAACTCACTCTATTGGTGTTTTATTGCTCCTTATAGTGTAGCTGGTGATTGTCCCTGAGAAGAGAGAAGATGATGAGTGATGCAAGTGACATGCTCGCTGCGGCTCTGGAGCAGATGGATGGCATTATAGCAGGTAAATGCTTGGGGCAGCTTGTTCATTTAGCTGTTTTGGTCCTCCTTTTCCATACCTGGAGGGCAAGAGTCTCAGGCTTAGAAGGGAATGTGCTGGTAATTGCGTTTGGTGTCTTCCATTATATCTTAGCGGTCATCAGTAAATGGAGTGGAGGGATTGCAGAGACACTCACAGACAGACACAGCTAAACAGACTGTTGTTTTTCTCCTACCCCCTATCAGAATGCTGCTCGAAGTGTCTGAGTGACACAGTTCAGCTGGTGCCCACAGCACCATGGCAGCCAGGGACAAGGCACGTTTCAAACCAAGATGAGTGTTTTTTAAAGAGCTGCTGCAAGGCAGGAAGAGTAAGTTGGCCTAATACTGGCTACTCTGAAATTCTCCCAACTCTGAAAAGTTAAAACATGAATTGAATTTTTCTTTTTTCAAAACTGGAATGTTTTGAGTCCAAAAATTTTGTTTGGATCTGCCTTTAACACTTGACTTTTTGTAACTACCTGTAAATTATAAGTGGGCTAAGGAGAGGCATCACAAAGTATACGACCTCTGCTTTTGAGTCTAGTGAGTTAGAAAATAATGTAAGTGCACAACATGGAGGAGCAAAGCAGCAAGAAATTAATAGTTTAATCCCGTTCCAGCAGAGCTATGCAAATAGCTACCCAAACTGAAAAAAATAGTCTACAAGGGTAGCAACACAGTTATAAAGTCTTTAATTGTTCCACTTAATATAATTTCCCTTAGGGAAAAAAATAATCATACAGTGCATGCTTTGTTGGAACAATGACTTTTCTCTGCAGTTTTCATAAAGATATTAAGGACACATAGCAGGAACACGTGTAAAGTGGATTCAGTTGGATCATAATGATCTCTAAAAATACATATAAGCTGTGACTTCAGTAATTTCCATAAGTAGATACTGGTATTTGGATCTGATTATGTATCTGTTTTTCCAAGAGCCTAAGTTGGTTATGGCAGGATGAGGTTTAATATAAAAATAAAATGTGATGTTGGGATGTTTAAGTCACCACGGACTTAATTTACCCATGTGTCTGAACAGACGTATAAAGTAATGTAACAAAGAGGTATCAACTCCTATGCTGATGTGGGGATTTTTTTCTTCTCTTCATTTTTTTAAAAGGGAATTAGCAGAATGCTTGCATTTCTGTGGCTTAGCAGATGAGATGAATGAAAGTTCGTGGAAGTGCATATATGGCATATTGCTGTAGTTTCCAAAAATTGACAGTACAAAAGCTGATGCTCTGTCATGAACATGTCTTACTGTGCTGAGGCATTACAGTATTAAGGTCACAAATCAGCGTGCTGAAATTATAGCTGGAATTAGCTAGGTTGACTTAAACCAACCTTCATCCTGAATTCGTGGTTTTCTTCCTTACTTAGTATATAGCAACTTTTAATGCAGGTCAAATATACATACAGTAAGCTTATGCAAATAAGAGATTTTTCTTTTCATTAGCATGCAAATGTCAGTGCTACCATGTCAAACTGTTGGGTTTAAAACTTATTCTCATGTAGAAGTGATTCACTCTTTTTATTTATCTTTGTATTTTTCTTTATTCTTTTTAAAAAAGTTCCAGTGCCTTTGAGCAGCATCGCATATTTCTCTGTGGAAAAAAAAGAATGCAGAGCACAGTTTCCTCTGGAAGCCATCAGTGTCTGACTTGGGTCATGCAGTCCTTACAGGGTGACTCAAAGCATTAGCAGAACCTGTTCCCCCCGCAGTCCGTTACGCCTCCGATACACCCCGGGGAGCAGGAGCCCAGCCTGCACCTTGAACCCGTGGGCACGGTTGTGGCGTACATGTGCTCTGTCAGATCAGCCCACCTCCTTCCTGATGGAGCTGCCATCCATGTAGCACGCTAGCAAGGGCTTGCCCTTCTCTGAATTGCTGCGTGGTGCGGGCAGAATTGAGCGCCAGCGCTGAGTTTGGTTCAGATAAATGCCTGCTGGGAGCAAACGCTGCCTAGCATTTCTCTCTGTGTCTGACCTGCTTGCCTCGTGCCTGACCCCATGTGATTTTGCTCCCTCCAGGTTCAAAGGCGCTGGAGTACTCCAATGGCATCTTTGACTGCCAGTCGCCCACCTCCCCCTTCATGGGGGGCCTGCGGGCGCTGCACCTGGTGGAGGACTTGCGGGGCTTGCTGGAGATGATGGAAGCGGACGAGAGAGAAGGGCTGCGCTGCCAGGTCCCGGACTCAACAGCAGAGACTCTGATCGAATGGCTCCAAAGTCAAATGGTACGGTCTCACCTCCTTTCCCCTGTAACGTGCTCGTTTGGAATGTTAGCTAGACTGGCTCAGGCAGCAGGGCTGTTTTATGCAGGCATTTAAAAGTTTTACAGTAGGTGTCAAAGAACCAAAGGGAAGAGATTTTGGTTTGGAGATGATGCTGTGGGGCCTTTGCAAAGCTGTTGCTCAGATACCTCGTGCAGTGGGTTGGCCTGTGCTTTCTCTGATGTACCACTGTGCCTCAGTCTAGGGAGCAAAAGATTTTTGGTGATGTTTCATCTCAGAGGGTTGGGGAAAGACATTTTTATAGGAATCAGATGCTTAAATGAAGGGGAAAAACAGTTTTCAGTATGAAGTTTTCACTAAAAAGCATTTTTGGCAGCATATTTTCTACAGGGATCACTGTTGTTACTGAGCTTCTTTACCTGGTTTATAACAGAAATGAGTCGTGTAAGTACAGCATCTCTTTAATCTGGATACCAAACCATTTTTTTATTTTTCGTGCTTGTGAATCTGCTAGTTTTTGTCACCTTGCTTTAAAAATACACCAAAATATACCTGACAAGGCTGTTCTTTCCCCAAGACTTGGTTTTCCTAAAAAAACAGTATTATTTGAGTGGAGGCTACCTGAAGACTACCCTGGGAAATAAAATGTTGTGCTTATCAGAAGGTGAGTTACACGGCATTATTTTCAAAGGACCTGCTGGTTTTGCTTCCAGGTGCCCTGTGGCGGGTGACTTCCTAGCAGGGCCAAAGATGAGTCCTTGTGCTCATGGTCTGTGGCAGGGTTTGTGTTGTGGTGGTCTGGGTGTACAGGTTTTGGGGAAGCTCCAACAGTGGAAGTCAAGACTTATTTCTAGAGGCCATGCTTTAGGTTTTAAGTCAGCCTGTAGCTGTTAGGATGACAGCAACGGGTGTGTGCTGCTGTGTATTTTGCTAAATCTGTCTTGCAGCAGTGTCGGGGTCCTGTTGTCTCGCACACTTGGAGTTGGTCAAGGTAACACCGTGCTGTTGAAATGGGGATGCCAGATCTAATGAAGGCTGGGTCTGATGCAGGACAGGTCACTGTGGTGGCTCTTTGTTGCACCCTATGCATTGCTGCTGTTGGGACGGGCAGCTACCTGTCCTGGTTTCAGCCAGGACGGAGCTAGTTTTGTCTTCAGCAGCTCCTGTGTTTTGGATTTAGTATGTGAAAAATGGTAACAGTGCACTGCTGCTGTTCATCGCTGCTGAGCAATCAAGGACATTTTGCAGTTTCCCAAGTTTTGCTGATGTGCAGATACAAAACACTTGGGAGGGCACAGCCAGAATAGTTGATCTAAACTGGCCAGAGTATTCCATACCATAGACAACATGCCCGGTGTAAGTGGGGGTCAGCCATTGCCCCCCCCTTCCTCTGGTTCCTTGTTGGGGTTGTGGTCTGTT
>JMFS01130276.1:0-26425 GCA_000699545.1 Podiceps cristatus | reverse complement strand
TATATATACACAAGAGTACAATTTGAAGATTAAAGACAAATCTGGGAAAGATTCAGTGGTTTCAGAGATGTTTTAGAACATTAAATCGAAGGACAGTGGAGCAAAGTTCAGAACTAGATAGCATACATAATACTTGGTTTCAAATAAAACAAAGTAAAACCAAAACCATGGTAGCTTTCAGATGAAACACAGACCCTGACTGCTAGAGCTACAGCTGGGGATACTCTTCAAACTACTAGTTGAGAATGGCTAGGACAGCCCCCTGCATCAGTTTGACGGTAAGATCTTGTTCCAAGGTGGAATTCTTTAAAGTTTAAAGGTGTGAGGTTATTGAGTCCTAATGTACTACAAGAAAAAAAAAAAAAATCTATGCCATTATAATGTATAAAAGAGCAAGGAGACATTTCCCCTGGCAAAAGAATAATTGCTCCATGGGGAAATGTAAGCACATGTTTATTGTGTTATCTGCAAAAACACTATGTACTTGTTCTGTACTACTTTTCTAACCAACATAAGATATGCTATTGCAATTTAGCAGCTGTCAAATCTAATTTTCTTTTACATGGCATTACTGATGCAGTCAGATCTGATAAATTAATGTCAATCTGTGGCCATGAGTTCAAGCAGTTGCAAGTGAATTTGGGGTTTGGACATGAACTACTAATTACTCTTATTCCCAATAGAACAGATGGGTGGGAAATGGTGTAAAAATAACTAAAGAAGAATGCTTAGTCAGACTCTGATCTGTATTTAGCTCTGTTAAATTGCAGATTGTCAGCATGGCTTGTCACCCTCTGATGTTTTGCTGAGTAGAAAACTAAAGCCAAGAACGGCCCAAACAATTAGAAGATGATGTCAGAGATACTAGAGACTTGCCAAAGTGAAAAAAATCAAATAAGGGGAAAAAAAAAAAAAAAAAAAAAAAAGGAAAAAGAAAAAGGAAGATGGGATTCATGGTGTTGGAAGCTGCCTCTACTTTTTGAAAATGATGCTTTAATCCATGATGATATGAGGTCATCAACTGTGATGGGCTAGTCTGTGGAAGGACAGTAGTCACCTTATCTAGTTCCCAAAGTAAGTGAGGCAACAGCAGCAGCATTCTGAGATGCAGTAGTCCTCAGATGTGGAATCACTAGAACAAAAGAGTTGACTGTCTCCTGAGATTGGCAGCACTGACATCCTGGTTAAACTTGCACAGCCAAGTATGAGCACGAGGGACCCTGTAGCCATTACTGGCCACTGTTAATCAGCTTAGCTAAGAGGTTGATTAAAATGTTTCTAATTATGCATTCTATTAATGATGGGCTTTAAGTCTTGTTATTAATTTATGGCTTGGAAGGGAGGATGTGGTATTGAATGACATAAGGATAAAACTGAACTTTCAGGGCAGAGTCCAGGCTGTGCACTAAAGAAATACTGATTGCTGTCATGTACAGCTCTTGGGAATACACCCGGAATAAAAGTCTTGCATGCAGCTCCCAGATGAGACAATGAATCAGGGACTTGGATGCAACTATAGCATAGGACAAAACAATGACCAAAGGCTAGCTAGATTTTGTGGGTAGTTGCTGGTGCTGGCACTGCCACAGTGGCCAACCATCCACGTGGTGAACACGCAGTTTCACAAAGCAGTAGGCTCTGGTGGATCCCAAGAACGTAGTCAGGAGGATGCCCTAAGCTGCAGGACAGCAGCCACGAGGTGTTTTTGAAAAGGTCATCCAGGAAACATGCAGATAGCTCCAGTATACGGCTAATTCCATGGTTTGGTGACGTGAACTTACAGCTTTAGAAACATCAGTGGCTCTTTCAACATGAAATTTCATGTTGTTGAGGTTTTCCAGCCACTAAAGTGACTTTAAAAGTCTGTCACCTTCTGCCAGCTGCAGCCAAGATCCCTTCTGTATTCTCAGCCTCTGTTTTATGGGAGCTGCAGTGCACTGAAGCTTGGCCTCTTGCTGGTGGGGTGCCTTATGAGTACTTTGCACAAGGAAGTCCAGCCGACTACCACTCTGCTCATGTCTTCTCACGTCTCACAAGTAGGGTGTTCAGCAGCTGTGAAGACTGCAAGAAAGAACCAGAAGGGCTGGACCAGGTACTTCAGAGGCAAACATTGGAGTGGGAAGCATGGCAGAGCTTGAGCATGAAAGCTGGGGAGTGAGGAGGTCAAAGTCTAGACATTTGGGAGCAAAGGTTCAGTTTGAATCGAGAAGGGGCCCTAGTGGCCACTAAAATTACCATAAATGTCTGTTTACAGGAAGTGGTTGAACGGAACAGATCAAGTTAGGGTACCCGAGGGCCTTTAAAACTTAGAGAAATCCTGTGTTTATGAGGTAGAGGGGAATTGGTCAGAGCTGGGAGCATTGGAAAGTTGGTGAACGGACTGGCTTCAGCCAACCAAAGCTCTGGGAAAGCAGAGCTCAGATGACACACGCCTCCACAGATGGCAACCCAGAGCAGTGTCCACACTGCAGAGCATATGCAATCCATGGGCAGCTTAATCTGCTTGCAAAATAAATGAGAAAATATCCCCACAGGGGAAACCTTATATATTCTCGGGAGGCTCATTCCTGTTGCAGTCCGTGCTCCCTGAGCTGTTGAGCTTGTTCTCTTGAGTGCCTGAACAACAGTGATCTAATACAAAAGGTCTTACCAAGTTGTCCAACACGTTGCTCTCTTCAGCCATCATATGGCTAAATGCAACTGGGGAAAAGGAGGGAGGGAGGGGAGAAGAAAAGCAAAGCAGAAGAAAAATGGAGCTCCAAATTACTGGCATGCACATCTCCACACAGACTAAGCAGCAAGGGCTCACAGTTAGCAAACTGCTCGTTAGAGCCAAGGCATTAAGTCATTTCTCCAGGGAAGAATAAAACTGAACTCAGAGTCCAAAACTCTGCCAGAAAATGCAGGGCAGGGGGAGGGGAAGAGAAGTGGTTCAGAGAAAGAGAGTAAAAAGGAGGCTTAGGAGAAAAAATACCAAGAAGAGAAAATGAATGGGCAGTGGGCAAGCCAGGAGAATGAAGGAGTGGAGGGGAAGGGAAGGAAGCAAAGACAAGCAGAAATGAGAGCAGCTGAGATGTGGGATGACTATAGTGTTATAATACTCGGTCTTTTCTCAGTCTATACTCTCTCTAGGCTGTGGTGTAAACAGTTAAACAGGGAGTAATTTCTGCCCTGATGGAGAAAACAGCAAGTGCTTAAGCAGCTTTGTGGCTACAGGGTCTGTCAGCGCTCTGGACCTAGTGTCAGCATTGCCCGCTATCTCAGGCCTCCAAAGCAGTGTTTCAATGCAACGTAGCAGCAAAGACATGGGCAGCCCTGATTTGCC
This sequence comes from Podiceps cristatus, assembly GCA_000699545.1. NCBI lineage: Eukaryota > Metazoa > Chordata > Aves > Podicipediformes > Podicipedidae > Podiceps > Podiceps cristatus. Next base: position 23,100 of record JMFS01130276.1, on the reverse strand, counting down.
TCAGCAAACACCACAGACTTGCCTTTCTGGGAACTCTGGCTCCCTGTGGGTGCCTCAGTGGTCCTAGCTCCCCAGCACTATGGCGCTGGGTTCCCTGCTTTGCCTAGGCTAGTCTTTACACCTTCAGCAGTTTTTCTCTTGAGTGACACAAAAGGGCAAGCTAGCAGAGAATGAGGTGTTTTGTCTTTCACTAGAGCCTCCATCTGGCAATTCCAAAGCATTCTTCAGAGGTGAAACCACCTCACTGGCTAGCTAACATGGTGACTGCATTAAAGCTGGAACTGTATGGATAGGTGACGTGTGCCATTCACCATCACCTAGCTATGGAATCAAAACTGAAACACGGCTTCTTGCCTTGCTATAATCAGCTGCAAGAAAAACTTTTGACCCGGAGTAAATGAGTGCATCAAGTGGGACCTGCAAAGCCCTCGTGGGTGGTGATGTTAGGTTACTGTATCTGTGTCCCCTGGGGCATGCCCCCATGCATGGGTTAACAGGAAAGGGATTGTTTTGCAAAGCCAACAGAATACAGAAGAAGCTGTAAATCAGTACATGGATACAGAGGACTTTATTCTTAGCAGCTCAGCAAAGGCGAAATGTTCTCTCCAAAGGTGAATGGGTATGTTGTGAAGGAAGAAATGTCATCTTGGGCTTTTCTAAGATCTCCACCCTTGGAGGTTTTCAAAACACAAATGGACAAGGCTTTGAGCAATCTACTCTACATTTGCACCCATGCTGCTACTTACTATCTACTCCAGAGAGCTGTCAAACCAGCTGTTTGGATCTTTGTGTGAGGGCAAAGTCAGACTGTTATAACTTAAGTCACTGGTAAAGGTAATTTTAACTAAGCTTCCTGTTTTACATTGCAACAGGTTAGCTCTGGTCAATGTTGTGCCAGCTGAGCTCTATTGAAAGTCTGGTTGAAGGAAATGGGTTTGGTGTGTCCAGCTGCTTCACCTATGTCCTAAAGATGTCTGCCTGCTTGGCCAACCAGTGGTTGACTCACCATTCCTGCAGGTATTTAAAAGACATGTAGATGTGGCACTTAGGGGCATGGTTTAGTGGTGGGCTTGGCAGTGTTAGGTTAACAGTTGGACTTGATGATCTTAAAGTTCCGTTCCAACCTAAATGATTCTATGATTCTATGCCTGACTCTATCTGTTACCCAAAAGAAGTCTAGGAAGTTTTAGTGTGTTCTGGATAAGTGGCTATGAATGGGGAAAGGAGAATTTGGTTAGCCATAATTATACAATTTTTAAATAATTTATCATAGATTTCACAAGGAACATGATATTTAGCATTGTGCTTAACTTTTAATGAGCTCTGTCAGAGTCTGGGGTCTTGGTTTGTGTGAGATTTGCACTTTATTCTGATGTTGAATATGAATCACATTTAATACATGTCTGGTAGTATAGCAAGACATTAAGCTGGTACGGATGTTTTAAATTAGTCTTCCTTGGAAAATACTGGTAAAAAACGGTAATACTAAAGGAACTGCTATGAGAAATTCCAAACTTTTAGAGAAGTTCTTAAAGTCGTGTTGGATTTTCCATCTTCTGATCAGCCAGTACACGATTTTTGCCTCAGGTTGTTGTCAAGCTAAACAGCCTGTAATTCCCCACCACATTTACTTTTCAAGCATTGGCACATCACTAATTTTTTCCAGTTCATTAAAGCTTCTTTGTCCTTCCAAGATGAATTAAAAGTTACGATTCCATCCAACAATGGTGTTGACCCTGTAGTGGAGACCCAGTCCCAACTCCTGACTGTGCTTTAGACATCTCGGAAGTCATTATTTGCCTGTGTACATTAAAATGACTCTCAAACCACTGTAGCCCAGACCAGAGGTACCAACCTTACACTAAGTGATCCCAGCTTTGTGTAATCTTTGGACTCACCTTTTCAGATCAAGTTACAACTGCTTTATGGTGGCAGGTGTCTATTTTTTTTAATATGAGATCATTACATGTAAGCAGGTAAGTAGGTTCAGGATGGGCATCAAGACCCCTTGAAGTCTCTCATGCTCCAAAGGTAGGCAGATGTAATACACAGACTTTGTACTATCCTTAGCCTCAAAATGTGGGATCAACAGGATTGTTTCTGGAGGCTCCAGCTCTGAAGGCCAGAAGAGCCAAATGATGTGTGATTGGAAAAGGTTAAGACTTGCCAACCTAATTTTAATTCCAGGTTTAGGAGAGATTTGCAGGCAGACCGAGGAAGAAAGAAACAAGCACTGGTCTTCCTGACTCGTCCCCTGCAACAAGCTAGAAAGAAAAGCAGGGTAGAAAGGAAAAAAGGAGGTCTGAGCAATCCCAGCTTATGTATATTTTTCATTGGCACAAGCCACCCTTGCTTAGCGTGGGCCAAGCTGCTGCTATGGGGACCCTGCTAGGAGCTCAGTGGCTCAGAGCACACATGAGGCAATGGAAAAGCAGCAGGCAGGGACTAGAAATGGCTGAACTTTATTTTTCCAAAGCGAAGATCTTTGGTGGGCTGCAGATTACATTGGAAATCAGACCCTGCACCCCAGGATCCCGCAGCTGTCCCTCTGCCCTCTAATTTTTCTCTGTCAGATTTCAGAGCTATAATTAACTGCAAGGCCTTAGTGATACTATGTAAAAGCGTGTGTGTGTGTGTGCGCGCGTGCGCGCGCACGCCTGGGCTTCCTCGCCCCAGTGGGCCTAATCCTCTACAGAAGATTGACAGGTTCACATGGAGAGTAACTTTCTAACTCGCTCACTTCTAAACGCTCCTTTTGCTCTCTCTTCCTTTTACAGCCCTCTTCCCTCCAGGCTGCAAAGGGCATCGTGGTGCCGGGGAGATGGAGGGAGCTGGCTCCTCTGCTGACCCACAGCTGTGCTGAGGTACCTCCCCACTGACCTGAGGCACCCTGGGGTGGTCCCTGTCCGGGGCATCCCTTGCCGCTCCCACGATGCCCATCACAGATCTTAGAATCATAGAAAGGTCTGGGTTGGAAGGGACCCCAAGGATCACAGAGTTCCAACCCCCCTGCCACAGGCAGGGACACCAACCTCCAGGCCTGGACCTACACGAGGTTGCCCAGGGCCCCGTCCAACCTGGCCTTGAACACCTCCAGGCATGGGGCATCCACCCCCTCTCTAGGAAGCCTGTTCCAGCACCTCACCACTCTCTCTGTAAAAAACTTCCCCCTAATATCTAATTTAAACCTTCCTTCCTTCAGCTTTAATCCATTCCTCCTTGTCCTGCCATTTTCTACCCTTTTAAAAAGTTGGTTCCCCACAGATGGCCAGGAATGGGGTACTTGGGGAGAGCAAAGAGCACAGGTTAAAATTCAGATAATTAAACAGAAGGAGATGGAGTTAATTTCTCATCCTTTCTTTAATGCACTCAAGCCCAACCTGCACTACAGACAGGCCTGCTTCAGAGCATACCTGTGAATACCGCCAGCGAGGCAGAGCTCAGCAGTAGCGCACTCACAAATGTTTTTGTTTCTCTTTCTAGTTGTGGTTAAAAAGCTTTGGAGGAGACTTTTGCTGAAGTGTTGGCAGCGTATCAGTGCTGTTGTCCAGATGTGTGGCACTGCCTGCTTGGCTTTTTGCTGGTTTCTGCTTCACACAAAGCCCTGCCAATGGGGTCTCTGCGCTGAGCCGACGGCTGTCGTCCTGGTCCATATCCATGAACTCCTTTGTATTAGCCATTGTACAGATACCCAGCCAACCCAGGGTTGCTGAGGTCTCCTTCTTTTCTTTCTACCCTGCTTACTGATGTGCTCCTTTCTCTAGCTGAGCCAGGTTTCTCTGAGCAGGCCCCTCAGTATCTTCCTGGGATCAAACAATGTCAGAATACAGCCCTGGGTATGAAGGACTCTGACTTGGCAGTGGCTTACCAAAACCTTGAAGCAGGCAAGGGGAAAAATATCCAAAGGCAAAAGCACACTTCTCTCCCTCATGTGAGGAGCTGCATCTGAGGCAACGCACTAAACTTCCATATTCCTTATCTCAGCAATTCCTTTAAAGTCACTCAGTATTTAAGCACAGTATTAAGGGGAAAGGGAAGAGCATGATTTGGCACAAAAAATACATAGGGTGTTTTTTTTTAAATGAAACCTCATAATATTTCAAATTAAAGTGTCCGAAAAAATAACAGGAAGATACCCAACTACCCCTGCATTTTGTTTCATGAAGGAAGAGGTGGCTTAAACCATGCTTGCATGACCCAACTTTGTTGAGGTTGATGTATGAGCTAGTAGGAGAACAGGAAGTTCTAGCTCAATAAAGGACTGTCTTAGTGGTCCTACGGGGAAAGAAAAACTTTGGAAGAGTCTATAAGGAGGAGATCACTTGATGTTCCAGTGCATGGTAACACATAGGCACGGATTCCTACAATCCGTATCACAGGTTCCTACAAACTGCAGAATCTGCTACGCATTGCAACCCTGTTTCATTTGTGGAAAAATGAGGCACAGTGAGTACATCTGTGATACAGCTTGAATTTCGGTTGATTTTAATAGTACCACACTGAGCTACTGCTGCTACTGCAGCATCGATTTTTCTTAAATGATCAATATTTGTTCAGTTTTTTGAACAAAAAATAAAGCAACAGTTTTTTACTACCTTGAGTTAACACCATATAAACCATATTATTACTGGATGAGGAGTCACTGCTTACATGGGTTGGTTGATTTTAAATCACTCCTTCATCTACACCAGTGTAACATGCAATATGGCCAGTGCTAGGTTCACCCTAGAACCTGCTGCTGGTTCCTTTACCTGCCTTTGCTGCTGCAGCAACAGGTATAAAACAGGTAGTAGACAAAAAGTGTTCCAGTCTAGAGACCATGATTTGCCAGGCTACATAAGACTTCTTTGAGAAAAAGCTCCCTGACACTGGAAAGCCAGAGAGTGACTTGGAATAGCTTGGTCTCCCTGGCAAGGCACCAAAACACAGGATATTTTTTTTTTTTGTGATGATTTTAATTTAAATGAAGCATATGCATGCCTAATCCAACCTAATCTATCTAGGTTCTTATATCCCATTAATCACCGACTTGTATTAGCACCTCACACTGTCATCTCTGCAGCTGCAGAAAGCTGCTTAGACCACCATCTAATCACAGGCATTCTGATGACTTGTCACTGGATTTTATGTAAGCAACAAAACACCTAAGAAGCCAAAACCATACCCCATTGCAACGCTTTAGAGGAACAATACAGGCAAGAATCAATGTAAGCTAATGGTCTCAAGCATGAGTGGCAGACACTGCAAAAACATGCTGTAAAACACTTATTTCTTCAAAGTTTTCACAAAAATACATCACCTGAAAACAGTGGGTTTTTTTCAGAACAAGATGACTTTCAATTGATCTATTCATTTCATATTATAAACCTTGTTTAAGAGTGCATGTTTTAAAACAGTTTTATTAAAAACCAAAAGCAGTAAAATAAATAAAATTAAGTAGTGAAATAATCTAGGACACATAGGGAAATGCTGTGGATTATATCATCATGTGTCTCCCCACAAAGACCCTGGGAACACAACAAGGTTGAACTTGTTAAAAGAAAGACTAGGTTTTATTAGCTCAAGCTATAATCTGGGTCGTCTCAACTGTTGAACTGAATGCTTCAGGACACTTTCATAGGGTTAAAATTGTATAAAGTCAGCATCCAGACCAGGGTCCACCAAGAGCAGGTAGATTGCCCCCAATCAAAATTAACTCCCTCAGTTTGGGTTGATATTTTTCACTCTCTGACCTCACCCACTTGGGAACTTTAAGTTACTGTCATGAGCTATTGCCCAGAGGTGGATACATTTCAGTGGTACATGAAGATCTTGTCTTTTTTAGATATGTTTATTTTCCACAAGCTCCAAGATAAGCTACTTCAAGTCTTGTAACTGTGAATCTTTGTAGCACATACCTTTTTCAAAATCTTTTCTTCTCTGTTCAGGGCTCCAACCCACACACAGATGCATTACTCTCCCAGGCCCAGTACTGGGAACATGAGATGGTTGGATCAGTCATTGCAGGTCAGTTATTAAGAGTTTATGGTCTGAGGTATGCTTGGACAAAGCATCCATTGAATGACTTCAGACAAGAAAGAAATTAGTGGAAATCCCAGTCTATCTGCAGACAATTAAGAAACAGAAATATTTTTTTTTAATTAATTAGTCTGGCTAGCTTTAATCACAAAAAGAACATGAAGGCATAGATCTGTACAAAGCAAAAAGGCACATAGCACATTATCTTAAAGTATGACTGAGCAGCTGACTAGTTATAATCTTGACATAGACCTCTCAAAAAAATCAAATTAGGAATAAACAAATACAGGAACCAGTTAAGCCTTATAGAAAATCAAAAGCTACTTGTCATTTAATGTAACATTTTTTTTGAGTTGAAATGTTTAAACTGTAATCTTAGTATAGCTGGTGATCGGTTTAGAGCATATACAGTAGGAGTTTTCTTGGAAATTAAACCCAGCGGTTACAGCTTGGTTAGCAACACTATCTATATTGCAATGTATTCAGCAGGAAAATTACACTTTTGGATGGGCAGTCACAGGGGTATGTTGTAGGTATGGTGCTTAAGTTGCATACTCAAGGTCACTTTGGATGTGACTTTGAAAATTATTTCCATGAAGGATAGGGGTATCTGGCCATTTAGAAACAGTGAAGGGTTAAAAGCCTTTCCCTTGAACTTATTTCTGATATTGGTACAAGGCTGAAAACGCCAGCTCGCTGATTGATGGGTTCACATGGGGCGACCTTCGCATTAGCAACGCGACTCTGGTTGCTTGGTAAACACAGGCAGATGGATCCAGCTCCAGTGATTTTCAGCAGTGACGGACAGCGAAGGTATTTCTGATCCACATCACACCCTGCAGATCCCATGAAAATGACTTGGCACGGCGCGGAAAGTATTAGATTCGGGTGACAAATAATTACCTGACATCAGCTGCGGGGTTTCTTCAGAAAGGTTATGCTGCAAATAACCAGCTTTTACATAACTTTGTTTTCATGAAGTGATAGAAAGTCACACACATACAATCTATTTACTTGAGAAAATGTAATCCAATCAGTGGCTGATAAAATCTGCTCCTTGGGAGTATCTATCAAAGTAATTGCATTGCAGCATTGCATAAGGTTCAGGGTGGTTTTGGAGGCTGTTTGTTTGTTTGTTTGTTTAAAGCGTGCTTGTTTTTTCTTGTTGCTGTTGTTGATGTTATATTACATTTTCAGTGGCAAGAATTAGCATTCAGACATTTACTCAGAGCCACCGTGTTTTCATGAGTCTTTGCTTTTCAAGGACATTAGTTCAGAAGTTCTTGACTTTTATTCCTTCTCTTTTCCTGGGTCTGGCACTTCAGCAGCAAAACCAGCATTTAAATAGGTGTGTGCCAAATAAATACTTGTCTGAGCTTCAGTCCTTTGTTTTCAAGAAGTAGCTTGTTTGTATATCAAAATGCATGGGACGGGCATGTGTTGAGAAGGCTACGAAAGTTTTATGCCTCTCTTTAGCTTATAGGTGTCCCTTCCACATCACAATGTCCTCAAAATGTGTAGTGTGTGAGCACATGTATTCCCGTGGTGAGTTAAAATGATTGTTTGCACCTTCTGTGCTGCGTGTTACCATTCCTGCCAGGATAATTCAACGTGGTCGTATCTGATAGGACATCAATAACAAGCCTAGAAGTTGGTATGTGTCATCTCCCCAAGATGCAGTGTCTTGTTTCTCTGCCTGTGTTGTGCTGTAAAGCTTCTGTCACTATTTAAACCTTGTTCACTAGAGATGGCAAAATATCAGGGTGGCCCAAAGGTCTCCCCTTGTCCGTACAGCGAAGTCATTCTACTGGTTTACAACGCAAAGGAGCACAAATGAGCAGAAGCAATGACCATAATGTAAGTTTCTGGAACTGCTGAGGAAACGAAGAATTGGCATAACACTGCCCATGAGCAAGGAAACCTTCTTCCAATTTCTTCTTCCTTCTGCAGTGGGCTGCCTGTCTCTCTAGGCTGTTAATCATATTTACCTATTTATGCAGAACTCAGCACAAACCAATAAGGGTGCACGTAGTTCTGTAATCATGCTTACAGGCTTTTTTCCCCTTATATTTTTATTAAAGTTTATTCATCTTTCACTTTTTTCCCCTCCAGTTCTCCCACATCATTAGTCTCCAGTTTTTTCTCCCTCCTTCCTGCTTCCTTTTTTCCTTTCTCTCTCCTTCTGTCTCCTTTGTATCTTTCCTTCCTTATTTATTTCTGAATATTTATTTCTTTATTTCCTTCTTTCTTTATTTCTGAAGCTGGCTTTTCAGAATGAATGATGGTAGTTACCCAGGGCTGTGTGGCAGGGGCACTCTGGTTTCACAAAACTGTTCATAGTCTGAAAAATTTGGTTGAGTTTTGTTTAGCGTCATCTAGTCGGAATAAGCAGAAAAGCAGCGTGATGCCAGAGGGTAGTCATAACCAAAATGGTTCCAGCTGTCAACACAGTGGAGAGACCTTTAATTTTGCGGGCCTTCAGCTAAAGGCCAGAGCGAGCAGCTGACTCAGTGGTGCACATCATTACCCATGTCTGGAGCTGGGGGGGGTTTTTTTGGGGGCGGGGCGTGGCACAGTGGCCCTGGGACTCTCCGCTCGGCACCACCGCAGCAAACCCAGATGAGACCTCACGGTCCACACCCTAACGCTGGTGGGGAGTCGGAGCAGAGCACAGGTATCTCTCAAGGCTGAGGCTGTGTCTTGTAGAGCCTAGGGCTGCTCTTCTGGCTGCAAGGCTCCATCCTGTGCCTTGGTGGTACCCCACCACCACTCCCCCTGAAAATTTAAACTTGGCTCTAATTTACTGTCACCTGCAATGCTCCTTCCCACGTCATCAGATCAACATCTAGTGTGCAGCATATGTGGACTGCTTATCTTTCCTCTTCATCGTGTGGACCACATGCTTGAGCATGTGGAAATGTAGAATGCACTGTCTAGGGAACTGACCTAGGCAACTGTGTTATTTACAGGTCCCTTCCATTGCAAAGAGTTTTCATCAGCTCCAGGTGAGAAACAGAACAGAATCAAGCCCACTACATAAATAAATGGTCTTTGTATATAAATAAATGGTCTGTATGGTAGTTGGACTCAATGATCCTTATGGGCCCCTTCCAGCTCAAGATACTCTATGATTCTATGATCCCATTCAGGGCTTAAAATATTGAGGATTCCACATGTTTAACAGCCAGTATTGTAAGAACTACAACAGCGAAAAATCAGGATGTAGGGTACCAGCACTAGGTCAGATCCTAGCACCATTAGTTAGACCAGAATGGACCACAACTATCTAGTGCCACAAGCCAGAAGGAACCAACAATTACACATTAACATCAAAATCCCCAGTTGTTAAACACTGAAGTGATGCTCAGATCTATAAGCATCTAGAGACCGCACAAAGCTGTTGGAAGATGCAAGTTTTTAGTCACATCTAAGTTCTAAGTCTTCTGTGGCTTTTTCATTCTGATCAAATGTCAGTAAAATAACTGGAGTTAATGGAAGATAGAAAAGTCCATTCCTGTCAAATTCAATACAGATATATTTTCCTTGGTTTTCCTGTCATATAGCCTTCTAGGCAAATTCACCACAAAACTACTTACTGTGTAACAAATACTATGTATTGTTTTTACAAATATCACTTCATACTATAAGAAATGGAAGAATTTCTAGAAATTCAACTGATTCACATAAAATCACTTTTGCCCCTTGCAATGAAAGTAAGCTATTTATTTTCATATTTGCATCTTAATTAGATTCTGGGCAATGAGCTACCAGTAACCTTAAGCTGCAATCTTACCAGGTCAAGTACTGTTTAGTCACTTGGGGTATTTTAAATAGTAGCTGTCTCGCTTTCGCAAACATTGGCCTGTGGTTTAGTAAAAACAATTTTAACTGTATTTCTTAACAAATCCTGCCTTTTATCTTTTCCCCTATTGTATCCATTTTTATTTCACAGAGCTTTTACGAAGTTTTTAAGTTAGTGGGTGAATTAAGGGCCTGGAACCATCAGCCAGAAGCTGTGAGTGGAAGCTGGGTTTTCACGTACCAATGATGCTCTTGTGTGATAAGATCAATGCTGCAATAAAGAGCTCCTTGCACTTACAGTTTCTGATTTATTCAGGTTTCAAGGAGTATCAGAGAACCACATAATACTGACTGCCATCTCATCAGATGAACAGGCTTGCCTGGTTTGGCAGAGCACTTTGGACAGTATAAATTCGGAACGTAGGCAAGTATGACGGACTCTCTCCATTTAGTCACACTGGGTGGGATGCAGCTGGCCAGATGTGGGCATCTTCCTCTGAGTTAGATGTCTGGAGGCATAGCCTCCCTTTACAGAGTGCTAGTTACCCCATTGTAATGTAGACATCTAAAATGAGTGAAACAGATCATGTCCTAAAAGTGTTTATTTCTCTTTGTGACTGTAAAGAGGACCCAGGGCAACCCACTGAGTCATAAACTGCTTCCTCGCAGACAACAGGAATTAGACATGGTGAATCTTACCCTAACAATGTGATCCCACTGCCTTTGAGGTTAGCCCCAGGTGATGCCACTGGTTGTTGGATTAGTCTTTAAAGGCATTTGCTGTGGAAGGCAAGGCAGGGGCTGTCACTCAGATAAATGCAGGTAAAGGAATATCGCTGAATTTGACTCCTGCCATGAAAGATTGCTGCAGCAGGTTAACAGTGCTGTGCACGGCTGTGACTCTTGAGGCAGCTGACACAATGGAATGATCTCCTCTAAGTAGACAGATGGAGGCTGAGACCGAAGTCATGACCATGCTGGTAACATGGGTGCTGCTGGAGATGGAATAAAAATGCAAACTATTTTTATCGCCCTGTCAGATTTTATCCAGTGAACTTCCTTAAAACCACAGTCTCCTTTCAACAACTTAACTTTCCAGCTGGGAGATACAAATCCCTGAGTCCTTCTGTCTCTCAGGGATTCCCTTGTGCTGTATTTGATTCTTTCTTCACTCTCTTTGCCCAAATCCAAAAAAAAAATCACAGTAGTGGCTGTCTACATGACATGTTTTAATTCAGCTTGCAACCACTTCACGGTACAGTTAGCACTAATCGTGGCCTGTGCTTGCCACAACAGAGTGGGTTCTCAGAAGTCCAAGTGGCAACTATCTGCTATGCACAAGCTTGGAGTATCTCTCCAAACATGATTAATAGTTGGTCAATAAGAGAAGAAGTTCACAGCAGTTTGTTTCTGCTACCAGTCTTGGACAGTACATGACTGCCTTCCCATAAGTGAATCTGTGTACCGTCCTTTTGCAGGGTGCAGGGAACTTTTCAGTTAAGCAGATGAATCCATCTCTTCTAGCCTGCCTTCTTCCCATCGCTATGTAGCGGGAAACCCCGGAGTGCCTTGTCATTGGCAGTGGTCTTCTGAGAGACCAGCTTGGCAAAGAGAAACACCACCTTAGCCATTGCTCTCACATGATCAGCTGAAGCCCTTCATTCCCCTTCCCAGAACGACCTGGCACTTTCATTTGGCAGGCTTGTTTCCAGGGTGGGAAATGCCATGGCTGAAGTATGGCAGTCTTGTATCTGTTCAAAAGCTTTTATGGCTATGATGATGAACACCTGCATTCACCCCCTTCATCCCAGCACTGAGCAGGAACTGGGAGTGGAAATTAAGAAGGAGGAGTTAGCAGCTTGCAGTAGCAATTTAATTTCTGAGGTAGCCATGAAACTTGGGAGAGGCTGAGAATTTCTAGGAGACAGCATTCCCACTGTACTGTAAGGAGAGAAAGCAGGATCAATTGAGACATTTTCTTATGTCTTTTTCAATATGCCCTGAGCCCTGAAAATTTCCTTCTCTCTCCAGGGTGTGTATCAGGAGGGCATGAGAGCACAAGCACTGTTGAAATTCCACAGGAGGAAGGTTTTTACAGGCTGTAAAATATTGCTTGTGCTTTAGCAACAATTTGTAATAAAGCTGGATGCTTTTAACAGCTAGGGTCAAATTTGTCTTCAGCCTCTTCCGCATCTCAGGAATAGGCTTGAATAAATGATTCCCATCACACAAGAAAACTCTCTTGCTCATTAGAGTTATGGATATTTCACAACCCTTCCCTGGACATTGTGTGTCCGACAATGCATGGCTGTTACTAAGACACAATACTGTCAGCTGGCCATAGGGGGATCTTAAAAGACAGAAAGGGGGGCAGATGTATGTGGCTCAGAGCAGTGTTTCTTGTCACAGTGTGGTACACTGGCAATTATATTTCTTTTATATTCAAAACTTCTTGTGGGCTTCCTTTCCCTGGGCATGGCTGGTTTTCCCTTCATTTACCTTCCAAGCTGTAGTGGAAACAAGGGAGCTGTTTGTTATGATGATAAGTGTTCGGAGCTACCCAAGCTCCAGGGAAAGGGACGCCCACAGAGAGCTGTCATGCAGGGCAGCTTTTAATCTGATTTACTGAAGTGGTTTTGCTGAAGAGTTGAGAACCCTGGCCCAGAACAGCCATCTATGTGGCTCTGTACAGGGTGGAGATGGGATGGAGCCTCCTGAAGGTAACAGCAAAGCTGTTGCTAGTCTTGTCCGTACAGCGTTAACACTGGCTGGCTGCACTGGGGGCATTTGCTCAGCATTTCCTACATCTGACAATCATCGGGACCACACCAACACCAGTGGCTCAGAAGCCTTATCCTGGGTAGCCCAAGGGCAGATTCTCAAGCACTTGGATGTCACAGGCTGTATTTCCATGTGTTGGTTGCCACACCACGTTCGCTTGTGCAGGCAGGTAGAGCTGGAGCACCAGTGAGAGCAGTCTGGACATGTCCTTAGTATCCCTCAGGGCTGCAAGCATCCTCTGTATGGATGTCCTGGGTTGCTAAGTCTTATGTCAGGAGAGATCACAAGCCTTGACCTGATGCGCACCAAGCTCTCTGAATCCTTCACACCTCCTCAAAGCCTTTTCTATTGCTCAGCTGACATTTTTATAAAGTTATCTGCTATTTAATCTTAGCTCACCATGTTGCAGTTTAAATCAGTCATCACCAATCTGTTGTGGCCCTCCAGATCAATTACTTCCCTCCCAGCTTAGACCATTCTTGCAAATTATTACCACCTCCTATAAATATGGCTGTGAGGTTGCAAAGTGTCAGTTCTCCTTGGAAAGATGTTTATTTAAATAAGTGGAGAAAGGAGATTTGGGCTATTTTTAGGCTTCTTTCTATGATGCTAGACAAAGATTTGCTCACTGTTTTCCTGTTCAGCTATGCCGTCTTTTGACTTTTCGCACAGTGGAAGAGGCATCCACAATAGTGCTCCCATATAGCTCTCAGCAACTTACTTTCACTGTTCAGTTCTGTTATTACAAATTCATTATTTATCTTATGTTCTGCAGTAAAACCAAGGGACCTCCCACAAGACTGGAGTGGCCTCCTCAGATAAATCCAATCTCTAAATGCTGCTGACAACAAAGAGTTTATGGTACGTTTTCCATTCACTTCAACGGAAGCATCACCAAAAAGCCCATCTACTAGGTGACACTGGTCCAAAGTTAAAGCTGCAAAATGTTGTCTGGAACGGAGAAGAATATTTGAATAGAACAGCTTCTTATTAGGAAACTACAAATTTTTGCAGGGCCAGAGCTATTTTTAATGAAAAAATCTTTATCTGAAAAAAGAAGGGTTTCTTCCCCTCTAGAGCAAGGTTTGTCTGAATAGCCAAGGGCCTGACAGCTAAGGTATTAAAGTTTAAAGAAGAAGAGATGGGCACAAGTGTCTGAGTTAGACTTTTGACTTACTCTTGAGCCTCTCACATGCTGGATGAATGATTCTACCGTGCTATTGTCAACTATTTCACCTACCATCTCTGCCCTTTTGTAGGTAATTTTAAAAGGTTTTTGGCATATCTTAATGCAAAAAGCACATATGTTAAAAGCAAAAAATTCTGACAAGGTGTAAAAGCTATTTGTGTCCCAGCTGCTGCTGCTATTGCCATTTGCCAGCATAGAAGTGAAGTACAAAAGGGTTCACTGACTTTCCCAAGATTACTTAAGGAGTCAGCAGCAAACTGATCTGGGGCACCTTGTAGTTGAGATCCCTTCCCAAATGACAAGACTATTTACTTCTTCATTTTAGTTTAGATCCCAGAAATTACCAGCCTGACTTTTGTCCTTCCTAGGAGTCAGCAAGACTTTCTGTGGACTGAACAGGGCTAAGTCACAGGAAACTGTGGGTCACCTTATTCCCTGTCAATCCTCTCACCTTTCCATGGAGTCAAGGCATTGTACTTCTGCACAAGTTAAGGACAAGAAGTCTCTACAGGCTCATTTCAGAACTCTAAAAATAAGACTTCTCCTAATATATTTCAGTACTAATTAAGTTTTTGCTATTCCTCCCACAGAGGGTTATCAACATAGTTTACAAAGTGTCATCTTTTAGCAACTGCTCAAGAGTTGGCTGTTTCCCATCTCGCCCCCTCTGACACATTTACATGGTCTCTTTATACAAACACACAGATAAAAAAACTCCCGAGTGTATCTAGCATATTTTTCAACTAAAGAGAAAAAAAAATCCCTTGCCAAGTTGTTCAGTAGCTGAAAATGACTTGTCACGTCCACAGACCAGTAATTCTTTTTATTTTTAAATGACTAACCACACTATGATTAATGGCTCACATAAATGGGCTCAAAATAAGTCTGGCACAAATATAGGGAAGGAGGAGGGTAAATGGGATAAGGACTGGATGGGTCTGCAGCAGGACATTGGTGGCGTGAATGGCATAGCGGGCACGGAGGAAGGAAAAAATGTTTCATGCTATTTGTAGCTCAAAGTTGCAGCTACAGATGGTGATACTGTCATGCAGCAAGGACTCGGGACACTGAGAAAAGGCAACCTGCACTGCACAGACTTCTCTCTCCCTGGATGCTGGTGTGTCTCTGGAAGGTTCACAGTGCCTCGTTGCCTTAATGTACATAAAAGCTGATAGTACCCTTGACTGAGTACTGAAACTATATACATATCCCCTGGAGTGGTTTTGCCCTGTGTTTTACAATACAATGCATTTTGTTAATCCTTTTCCAGCTTCTTTTGTCAACTGTTATCCTCCTTATTTTCACCTCTTATTCTACAGTTATATTTTTGAGTGGAAAGGCCAGACACAATCTTGGCAGAGACAAACGTGTCACTTCAGGATGCTCTGAGAAGTACAAACTCACAGCCAATGCAGTTTGCAGGGAAGACAGTTGTTGGTCTGGTAAAGGATGAGGAGAAGTGGGCACTCATTCAGACTGTCGGTGCAGTCTAGATCACCTGGTAGAACAGGATTCTTTGAGCAAAAATAGGCTTGAATAAACCCAAATGCCAGGGCTTGCCTCTCACAACACAGAACAGAAAGCTCTCTCCAGACTGGGAAGGCTGGGCACACATCCTGGAAAGCAGAGACTCTGGAAAGGTCATGGGGATGGATAACTCCAGGCAGCAAGTCAGACCCTGTAACTGAATGAGCAAAATGAGGAACAGAAAATGGGCAGTCTAGTTTGCTCATCAAGGAGTAGCTCACAGTCGCCAGCTGTTATGGCATAGTCATATACCATCGCAGTCAGGTTTTTTTGGAAAGACCGAACTCTGGGGGGAAACTGGGCTCTCCCTGTGTGCCCTCTCTCTCAATCTACACAGCCTTGTAGAATGCTTGCTGCTTGCAATCCCTGTGGCTCAGCCGTGTCCCAGAAATACAGGACTCCTTGCTGCTGCTGGAAGCAGGATCCAGCTGTCAGAGCTGACATGGCTGGGGGCTCTCTTGTGTCACAGGCCAGGTTAATGCTGCATTTCTTACAGAAACCCCGTTGCAGCTGCAAGTGGCAAGCCATGTCCCTGTGAGAACAGTTACCATCAATTTCTAAAGCTGCTTTGCCATTATTTTGTGACTGATACCTCATGGTTCCTGAAATAAGAATAACAAGAATGTAATTTCATACTTTCCCCATGGTGAAATCTCATGAAAAACTGTGAGATGTTTGGACTCGGTGCTGTTTGCACCTTTCCACCTCTGATGGCACAGATTCCTGGGGATAGGGCTCTGCTTTGGGACATAAACAGAATTTTCGTCTCCAGGAAACAGAAATCCTTTTGAAAAAAAGCTGGGAAATCATTTTTCTGGGAGCCCAAAATGAAAGAATTCGCAGCTCCCATTAAGTGAAATCTTTCCCAGTAAACAGTGGTAATAAAGAAGATGTACATAGGCCTTTGCCAGTAACACATAAACACTAGGTTTCTGCCACAATGCAATAGCAGAACTTCGTCTCAGGGAAAAAAAATTTCCTCTTGTAAAATGGGAAGCCAGAAAATTATGCAGAGGTAATGAGATGTTTCCCGATTGCTAGGAGTATCACAGGATAATAATGAAGCAATAGAGGGCCTGACAGCATCAAGGCTGAGATGAAATGCATCATCTTTTCCTCTCAGCTCTCTCTTCCTCTCTTCCCAAGAAACTAAGAAAAATACCTTCCAGTGATCTGAGCTTGCAACATATAGATTCATCCATATAGGGATTAGAAGTAAATGCTCTATGACTTCCTCTGTCCAACTTGCTACTTGGGTATTATACATCGAACTGCAATTTATATATCACCAACTGTATATTGAGCACATTAAGCTATATTTAACAGACTTGACTTATATTTCTTTATCTGTGATAATATATTTATCTATATATTTATATAAACATGTGGAAATGGAGTATGTACGATAGGGGGTCAGATATTTCCCATGAATATCTTTTTCTGAATGGAAATACAGTCTTTAAAAGCTCTGAATTTCCCCATGGCATTTTGCTGGAGTTTTTTACTCCCTACTGGGAAAAACAAAATGCTTTGGTTTGAATTAGCTCGGCCTAAATTGAAATACTTTGGTTTGTCAAACAGAATTAAAACATTTCATGATGGGGCAGTTCAGCTCTAATTTATGTCCACAAGAGTTACTATGAGCCTTGTGGACATTTTAATTTATAGACATCATACTCCCATAATGCATCATAATCATCTCTCTCATTAAATTTTTGCAATGTACTCTGAAAGTCCGATGGCCACAAAACATCACAAGACACTGGCTGGGAATTTCTTCGACTGAGAAACATGATGTATCACCCTCATGAGGCACCGCGGCAGTTCCAAGGGGCACACATATATATCGAACCAAGCTGAAGCTAAACTTTTCCTGAGAAAGGACAAATTTGCTTTCAATAAAAACATTACTGTTTCAAGATTTCATCCAGATGTGGGCCCAAAATAAATGTTGATATCAGAACTTTCCATTGAACAAAACATATAAATTCTGATAACTTTATGGTCTAGTAAATAAGTCTTACCTTCAAGGTTTTAAGTGCTTTTCCCTCTCTGTTATACAGGAGCACGCACTATAGTTTTTGACATAGCGCAAACACCAGTGACCTGCCATCTAGGTAGAACTATTTGCCGCGTCTTAGGTCAGGAGCATGAGGGGAATCTGGTGGATGTGAATAAAAGCTTGAAACCTCCCCATCTGCTCAAAGGCATGAGAAATGGTAGACAGAGGAACCAGAGCACAGGAACAGATTTCCACTGGAAAAAAGAAATGCATACAGCATGAAAGTTAAAACTTTTATTTCAACATATTAGGAAATTCAAAGGCACAATTGCATTAATGAGTCTATATCTGCTAGTCGCATTCTGGTAAGGTCTTTAATTACATCAGCACACAACACAGGACATAAAGCTTGGAAAATATTTACATTACAGCTCTGAATTAAATCTGTGCAGGTATAGAAATGTGACATATCTTGAGGCGATGCTGAAAGAAGGCACAGAGTGTTATGGAGTGGATGCTCAGGTGATGAGGGAGCATGGAGCATGTAGCTTGTTATAAACTGAGAGTCAGAGTGCATAGCATAAATCCTTGAGGCAGCACTGAAAAACCTAAAGTCTAGTTGACATTGTATGGAACTACAAAAAGTATGCAATTACCTGGGTTGACCTTCAGCAGGGACACCATGGTTAAGACCTTCTCTTTTATTAAAAGTGATAGGGCAGATTTAGGATCAGATTTTCACTATGGCTGCTGCCAAGGCTAGCACTCCAGCCAGCGCTGCAAGAGAGGAAGGGCAAGAGAAGTCAGCACTGCCAGTACCAGTATGAAAATAACAAGTATGGACACCGCTTGCAGAGACCATGTTGAATAATGATCTCTGAGAAGAACAGTGCTTTTGTTTAGATTTAGGATTTAGGGGACTTTTCACTTACATGGTTTTCATTTTCATTAGGTTATCAAAGGACGAGGGTCTTGTGTCACTGAAATACAGAGATCCAGGCTTCAGACAAAACTGGATGTAGGATTGTGCACAGCACCTGAGTGCCCCTTCCAGAGGAAAATGCTCACATCACAGGCTAATACCTTAGTCCAGTGTCTGCTTTTCTCTGTCCTTGAGGCAACAATCCTAGCTATAGAGAACTTAACTACATGTACTGAGAAGTGTGTCAAAAATTGTCCCTGTAACGTCTCCCGAAGGATTGCT
This sequence comes from Podiceps cristatus, assembly GCA_000699545.1. Lineage (NCBI taxonomy): Eukaryota > Metazoa > Chordata > Aves > Podicipediformes > Podicipedidae > Podiceps > Podiceps cristatus. Next base: position 4,578 of record JMFS01130276.1, on the reverse strand, counting down.
GTGAGGCAGCAGACCGATGTTTAGAAGACCTTACGGGAGACTTGTTTTGCCAGCAGAAGTGGTGAGGTTTGCTGTATCAAAATTAGTATGTGCCCTGGATACTGCCCTTGGCTGGTCCAGAGACAGAGTCCTATCCATGCTGCTCATGACCTTGACATAAAATACCAAGCCAATTCAGTGCCATTCCCACTTTCTCTAGTGATTTATCCAGAGCACCTCAGCTGAGCATGCCACAGAGATCCTCTCATTCAAGCCTTTGTCTTTCATCTCAAAGTCTTGGCTGGTCTGCATCTGTGTTTATTTAACAGATTGTCTTGATGTTGGCATTGATACCCAAAGCACACCAATGAAGAATGCTGGAAAACTACCCTGGATATATCCCAAAAATACTATCAGTGCAGAAGGGGATCACAGAGGGTGCTAGTGCACAAAGCCAGTAAGTCAGCTGTGTATTCCTAGACTAAGGGGAGACCAGTCCTTCCCCCTTTGTACCACATCATGTGGAAACAAGCAGGGAAGATGATCAGTGCTAGATTGTTGGGAAAACTCCCTTTTGCTTCTCAACTTGTTACCACCCTGTAGCAGCCACAGAATTAAGTAGGTCTGGATTTTGCATTTTAATAGTCACTTTGTATTTTATAGATTTGGAAATGTCAAAAAAGAACAGCCGCTAGAAAGATCCTTTTTTATGTGTCACGGTTTGTTCATGAACTCACACCAACTGGCTCCGTGTGTTGCTGTATTTGGCATCTCCACAGAGGAGGAGGAATCTCCCTTCAGTCCTCTCCCAGGAGGTGACCTCCATTCTCGAGAAACACAGGGATTAGCTGAGCTAGCAGAGCATGTGCATAACGCTGCCGGGGAGAATGGAAAGTGCTGCGTGGCTTCATCGGAGTCCTGTTACATGCAAAGCACCGACAACTGCAAAAAGAAAGGAAGAGGCCGAGAGAAGATGAGAAGGACTGAAGCATACAGGGTAGTGTCATGGCTAGTGAACATCGCCTTCATCATTAAAAAAGGCACTGCACTTACTGCTTGACCCTCTCAAAGAGTGCCTCACATGCGCCATCTGCTCAGCAATTTTGCATGCTTGCTATGAAAAAGGCAATTCTAAAGAATACTTTCAACAGCTCCTAATTGCCAGCCTCTGGAACAGAAAGTGTTAAAAATACAGATCTCCTATTGACTCATTTGAGTGCTGGCACCTGCTACACTATGGGACTCAAACTTTTCAAAAGGATATGCCCTGTCTTCTCTGTACCTACTTGCTGGGGAAGACGCCATGTCTCACAGGGGCTACCTGAAGTGCCTCCCGATACAGAGGCACTGGCACGGGCACTGCAGCAGTAACAGGAATGACTTACATATTCTGATCTTCCAGTCAGAAAAGTCATCTTAATCAAAACTGGCAAGAAGATCCCTGAGGATGAATGAAGATAAAGACAGCCTAGATAGATGGTTACGTACGTGGTGACATACTGTCGTGGTTTAAGCCCAGCTGGCGACTAAGCATCACACAGCCACTCACTCACTCCCCCTTGGCAGCATGGGGGAGAGAACTGGAAGAGTAAAAGTGAAAAACTCGTGGGCTGAGATACAGACTGTTTAATAGGTAAAGCAAAAGCCATGCATGCAAGCAAAGCAAAACAAGAGAATCATTCACTACTTCCCATGGGCAGGCAGGTGTTCAGCCATCTCCAGGAAAGCAGGCCTCCATCACGCATAAGGGTTACTTGGGAAGACAAATGCCATAGCTCTGAACATCCCTCCCTTCCTCCTTCTTCCCCAGCTTTACAGGCTGAGCATGACAACATATTGTATGGAATATCCCTTTGGTCAGTTGGGGTCCGCTGTCCCAGCTGTGTCACCTCCCAACATCTTGTGCACCCCCAGCCTCCTCTCTGGTGGAAAAGATGAAAGACAATGAGAAAATGAAGTGGCACATGTCAATAATGCAGGCAAAATATATTCAAGTCAGATACAGTTTATATAGATATACACACACATACAGTAGCACATATAGGAGATTTAAATCCTGGATTATAGAAAAAAATCAGCAAAAATTCAGTTAGTGAGATTGTTTTAATGAATCTAAGAAATCCAATGCAGATTAATTTATTCAGTATTTGTGTTGCTAAAGCCAAATGCCCACATGCTGTCAGCTGATTGCAATCAAAATGTAAATAAAAATAAAACACAGAAATTTAAAAAAAGCAAACTTTCATTAGCAAAAGATGAAACATAGCTCATACTCTGATGTGCCGCTAAAGATGTGTCTCAGAATCTGGACTTTTCTTGGAGAATGTTTGACCTTATAGCTGTGATTTTGCACAAAAAGGGCCATCATGAGAAGAATTTCAGTCAAAATGATGATAACCATTATACCAAGAATCAAAACGTTGAGAGCTCCAAAACCTAAAACCAGTATCTTCCTCTGAAAGGGAATGAAGAGCCCATGCAATTCCTGGAGAACAAAACTTGGAAAGTACCCCAAAAAAGATCTATTGCGTTAAGGTAGTGTACTGGTAGATGTGGCACAGTCCAGTGGTAGCTGAGTAAAACAGTAACTATGAAAGTTTAAACATCTGGATAACTTGCAGTCAAAGTTTTTTTAAGTGGATCATGGAGATTACTGAGATACTGGATTTAACTTCTCAAGTTTTGAAGAACTGGAAGGATTCCAATGAAATATTAAGAAGCTATTCTGCTGACATTTTAAAGTGATAAATGGCATAACAGGGGAAGTTATAGGTCAGTTAGGGTGATATTGATGCTGGGAAAAAATATCAATGGGACACAATCAATAAGTAGTTGAAGTACAGAAATTCCAGTGTTAATCCATGATGTTTTATGGAAAATGGGTTCTATTAAAATAATTTGATGTTGCTTGTTGAAAAGATTGTGTTCCTGGCTGACAAAGCTAATCTTGTTAATGTAGGATTCAATTTCTTCAAAACGTGATTTTAAAATATTTTGTGTTCTGATTAAGAACTGGGACTGTGCCAAGACACTATTGTACATATAAAACAAATTAGAAACCAGCTAAGTAACTGAATAATGTATTTGCTAATGGGGAATCTTCAGTAAAGGGGGGTGTGTTTCTAATTTGGTCCCACAGAGGTCTGGTTTTGGTCTAGCACTGTGGAATATTTTTACTGATAATCTGAAAGCAAGTGTAAAAAGTATTTCTAAGTTAGCTGATTGCACGAGATTTATAGCACAGTAAATAAGGATGGGAGCGTCTGATGCATCTAAAGAAAACTGGGTTGCTTGTTAAGCTGAAAACCGTGAACCTACACGTGAATATATAAAAATACAAAGTGCAACATATACAAATACACACAGGAACAAAAAAAGTACAGATTATGTTTACAAGATGGGAGACCTCATTCTCAAATAAAGTTGGGTTGTTTTTTTTTTTAAAAAAAAAAAAAGGAGAAAAAATTAAAAAAAGAAGCTATGAAAAGGACAGTCAAAGAGTGAGGAGATTGAGAAATGTGATCGGGTGAGAAGACATGCATCTAGAGGAATGCATTCAGGGGTGCCACAGAGGAGGCAATGGGTGCCTTGGTCCTCATGAGAAACAGTTTGGGGTAGTGCCACTGTGAATCCCAAGGGGAATGTGCATGGTGGGGCTGGGAAGTGCTCTCAGAGCAGCTGTAGTGGGGCTGTTTCAGGGGGTGTTTTAGAATTACACCTCTGGGGGAAGTGCTGAGCTGGGAAAGTTCCTGTGGTGTACAAGGTCACACAGAAATCTCATATCCCTGAAATATCCCTCTTGAACTTGTCTTCTTTGACCCTCCTTCCTCCTGGTAGGCTGGCAAGAGCTCTGCCCAGGTTGGTTGGGAAGACTACTGTGAGAATGCCTTCCTTGAGAGAGCACAGGCAGTGATAACACCGCCAGGCAATGACTACCTTGTTATTACTTTAAGGGGAAAATGGCCTTTGGATGCACCTCATAGTTTTAGGGAGAAAGCCTGGCAGTTTTGCAGTAAGGAAAGGGTAGCATGACTTGAGCAAGGATATCGATTAAGCTTGAAGGCTGGAAAGACTTTGCTGTGCCTCAAAGAACATCAGCATGGAAAGGATCTCTGTCAGACCTATTTGGTATATGATGCCATTTGGAAAGCTGTGAAGTAGGGGGATGAGAATTCAATGCATCAGCCACCAGCCACCTTCTTGTTGAAGAAGGTGTTGAAGGTTGACCCTGGCAGGATGTCAGGTGCCCACCAAAGCTGCTCTATCACTCCCCTCCTCAGCTGGAGAGAGGAAAGAAAATATAACGAAAGGCTGCTGGGTTGAGATAAGGACAGGGAGATCACTCACTAGTTACCATCATGGGCAAAACAGACTCAACTCAGGAAAATTAATTTATTACCAATGAAATCAGAGTCGAATAATGAGAAATAAAAACTAAATCTTAGAAACACCTTCCCCCCACCCCTCCCTTCTTCCACTCCTGGTTTCTCTACTTCCTCCCCACCAGCAGTGCAGGGGATGGGGAATGTGGGTTGGAGTCAGTCCCTCACACATGTCTCTGCCACTCCTTCTCCGCAGGGGAGGGCTCCTCACACTCTG
>KL287719.1:0-21436 GCA_000699545.1 Podiceps cristatus | reverse complement strand
GGGGGGGGGGGTGGTGTGGTGCTTCCCGTCTCAGATTTAAATGCTTGCATTCTAGGAGTACTTGCAGGAGGTTATGTAATTGTGTGGTAGTACTGTAGATCTAATTAGAGCCAATTCACTGTATTTCTAAAGGCAGATGTCAATTCGGAGATGGCAGGAGAGCAAATTGCTGTTGAGGTCATAGACATGCCACAGAGCCTGCGCAAAAGTGGGTGGGTGTCGAGACTATTAGATTTTCCAGAGAGGAATTCAGTGTGAATCCGAAGATAGGGTAAGAAGAGGATGTGAATTATGGCTCTATATTGAACAGACCTTTCCCGGTTGCTCAACCTGTTTTGCATGTAAACACATTTCCAAAGGTACGACCCGTGCTTCTTTCAGGAAAACCAAACCCACATATCACTCTTCAACAAAAAAGTCCCTTCTTTTGTCCTCCTCAGTGAGGAGAGATGTAACTGGATCTGCTCCAGCCACAGAGGTGAGCAGGGCGGTGCCAGATTGCCTGGACACCAGGAGAGAGGGCATGGGCTCACTGCCTCTGCTGCCAGGGTCGGGGTGGGTAAGACAAGCACTGCTAGAAGCAGAGATAGATCTAGAGAGCTGTTTGGAAGGAGAGCAACAGAAAAGCAACACCTGCTGTATTATACATTTGCTTTTCCTCTCTGGTGTTCTTTATCCCACTTTCCCCAAGCAGTGTCTGAGTCAGGGTTCAACCAGCTAGTGCTGCGCTCAGATTTAACAACCAGTCCTTGAAGGCTGCTAACCAGACCAGTCAAACACAACTAGCAAAACCTTAAACCAACTCCTTTTTGTGATAATAAAACAATATGTATGTATGTAGTAGTACAATACAGGAAAGATCTGTATAGCTCTGATCAGTTCTGATATTAGTTCTGGTATCTCTGTTAGTTCCAACTGCTCTGGTTAGTTCGGTTTATCTGATTTTGAATCATGGTGCCAGTACAACTAGCTGGTTCTGTTATATATGCACATTAAAGCAAGCTCTTCTATGCTATCAAATGCGAGCGGCTTCATTAGGCTGTCACACAATTCTGTATCAGTAATTGGTCATTTGTGTGAATAGCCCTGGGGATGCTGTTATCATTCTGTTCCTGTATTTTCTATGCCTCTGCTGCCTTTTAATGTCCAAGTTCTGTCCTACAGCTTTGTAACTATTCTCTTTTACACATATTCTTACTGTAATGTCAGTGAAATCTCCCTTTACATAATAATGATGTTTAGAAGCATGTGCACGCGCACACACACATACACATATAAACATGTCTATAAAATACCTTCTTAACTATTTATTTTAATACTGAAATATAGCAACGTTATTGGTATGAAATAGATTTTAGTTCATTTCTATTATGACATTAGCAGCATGTGCTGCTTTAATGGTCATATCCAATGTTCTTCTTCACAGACAAAAGCAGTAATTACTCACCCCTGGTTTTATTTGATATAAAATCACTTACTGCCAAACTGAAGCCTGAAGTCAACCCTGCAATAGTAATGCAAGTTCCTCCTCCTTATTCCTGGATAGATCTAATTTATTATTTGCAATGGAGTCTACCATAAAATAACCAGAACTGGACAATTCACTCAGAGCTGTGATAAATTTGGGTTTGTGTCCAAAATGGAAAAAATACCTGCAAATATTTTTATAAAATGGTCATTGCAAATTCTCTCCAGATTCTCTAACAATTCTTTGTGTCTAGTACAGTTTGTAAAAAATTACTGCTGTGCTGGTTATTTTTAATTGCAAGAAAAAACAAAACAAAACAAAACAAAACAATAAACCAACCAACCAACTAAACAGATCCCATATCTTTTACTGTTCCTTGATTGGATAAGATTTTTGGTAAGTATAGATGCACAATGGAATAGTTGTTTGTTTTCTTATCCCTATCTTTATAAACATCACTGGAATTGATCCATTTGAAAAGTTTATTACTCTGTCTTCCTACTTACTAAGGCAGTTTTCCAAATTAGAAAGAGTAATTGAATTTTCTCTGTTTTAACAAGATGACTGAAAAATAGCAGAAAATAGAAAACATATTACAAAGGGGGGAGGAGGGGGGTGGGGAGGGGGAGAGAAAGAGAAAAAGTAAGTTCTGCTTCTAAACAAAATCCTAACTGCCCCAAGCAGACACAAAACTTAAACAACTTTGAAAAATGGAGTAGCTACACACTAAACCAAAACCATCAGAAATTATACATCAAAGATCAAGAGACTGATGCTAAGATAGCCATCAGAATTCAGGTGACACTTTTGTTTCCTTGTCACGGGCAGTCATTAAGATTTAACATAATTTTAAGTGGCTCTGAGTGCTTTCTTTTTGTGGCTTCCTGGGTTAAGCTAGCTGGTCCTAAATGGGTTGTTTTGGCAGTAGCTTTTAAACAGAGGCTGTAATCCATAGTCTCATAATTGTCTTCAGGAACTTTTGCATTAGGGAAATCCTTGTTCTAATCAGCTTCAAAAGGAAAAGCTGAAAAGCTGTAAATGCCACTGACCAAATGAATGATCTGGTTGATGAGTATCATTGGCTTTTCAGTACAGATTTGTTTGAAGCTTTCAAAACAAAATTCTCAAGAAAAGAAAAAGCAATTCATACGACTAAAACAGACAAAATATTTGCTTCTTTTGTTTCAATGTGTTTACAGAAAAAATGTTTTGCTTTAACTGTACAGAAGTTTTTCAGTGTCCTTTAGTTAGAAGAAGGACTTTAAAAAAAAAAAAAAAATCACATCACAAATTCTTCAGTAATATCTTTGTTATCCCATCCAGTGGGTTCCTGTTACAAACACATGTTCTGTCTACCCAAAACTTTTGGATATCTAGAAGCAGATTCTCAACTGGTGCAAATAAAATTATGCATGTATACATTTATACAACTAGAGTATCTGTCCCTCAGTGTTTTGGAATGCTATTTTATGGTTTATGAGTTAATTCTGAATTAATTTTCAACTTCATTATTTTTTTTATATTTTAAGTATGTGATATTAATGTAAGTGAACCTTAGATAAATGCAATATTATCTTATTCATAGAGTAGGTTTTCTTTGCATAAATGTTTTACATGGTTTAAATGTCTGGTAAGTATTCAAGGAGGTTTACAATTGAATGCAGTTCTATTCATCAGTTGAACAATTTTAGCTGTTGTTATTCACTACTGAATGTTCTGTTAAACTAAGGTCAGCAATCCTCATTAATTTTCTCACCATCTCTACAAGAAAGATATGAGATTATGTGATTTTGTAATGAAATCTTCACTTTGATTGTACATATATCATAAATACTGAGGAAAAAAAAATAAAAAAAGGTACAGGTTAACCAAGAAGGCCAATTCTAAAGCACTTTCTGACCATTATTTCTTCATAAGTTACTGTACGGGGTGTCGGTGCCGGCGCGGGCAGGGGGCTGCAGGGCGGCCTCTGTGAGGAGAGGCCGGGGCTGCCCCGCGCCGTACACAGCCGGTTCCAGCCGGCTCCAATTGACCCACTGCAGGGCACGACTGAGCCCCTCAGCCAAGCAAGCGACACCTCTGTGATAATGTATCTAAGAGTGGGTAAAAATCTCCATGCAGCAGCTGCGAGAGTGAGGAGTGAGACGTGAGAGAACCACCAAGGTGAGAGAAGGTGAGCTGAGAGCAGAAGGAGAGGGAGGAGGTGCTGCAGGTGCTGGAGATTCCCCTGCAGCCCACTGAGACCATGGTGAAGCAGGTTATCCTCTTGCAGCCTGCGGAGGTCCATGATGGAGAAGATATCCACACTGCACCCCATGGAGGACCTCATGCCAGAGCAGGTGGGCATGCCATGCCTCCAGAGGCTGTGGCCCATGGAGACCCCACGCAGGGGCAGGGGCTGTGGAGACAATGCAGGATCAGGTTTTCTGGCAAGACCTGTGACCCGTGGGGGCCCACGCTGGAGCAGCCTGTTCCTGAAGGACTGTACCCCGTGGAAAGGACCCATGCCGTGTGAAGAACTGCGGCCCGTGGAAAGGACCCACATTGGAGAAGTTCATGAAGGACTGTCTCCCATGGGAGGGACCCTATGCTGGAGCAGGGAAAGTGCATGGGGAGGAAGGAAGGGCAGAGACAAATTGTTATGAACTGACCACAGTCCAATTCCCCATCCCCCTACACTGCTCAGCAGGAGGAGGTAGAAAAGTTGGGAGCAAGGAAGTGAAGTTGAACCTGGGAAGAAGGATGGGAAAGGGGAAAGGTATTTTTAGTTTTGTCATTGTTTCTTACTATCCCATTCTGTTTTTAATTGGCAATAAATTAAATTAATTTTCCTCAAGTCAAGGTTCTTTTGCCTGTGATAGTACTTAGCAAGCTATCTCCCTGTCCTTATGGGGAAAAAGACCCACGAGCTTTTTCATCTTATTTTGTCTCTAAAGAAGAGGTGAAAGGGAAGGATCAAATTGGATGGAGTGCAGCAAGTCTGGGAAAGTGGAGTGGTAATGGGAGGATAAAAGGGGCTGGCATCAATTCAACAAGCTGTGGTCAGTACACTTGTCTGGCTACAGCTGTTGCCACATCAGTACTGGTGTTCTGCCTTCCTGTTAAACTCATTCACTAGCTCTTGCTGTGTCATCTTACTTTATTCTCTCTGTGCTTGGGTGGGTGCATGATCCACAGCTGAAGCTGGACTTGCCCCACATGCATGCAGATCAAGCTCTCATCCTAGGACTGTGAAGTCCAGCTGTCACCCTTGGACTGTGAAGCCCAGAGAAGTGGTAGAAGCCCCATCCCTGGATACATTCAAGGCCAGGTTGGATGTGGCTCTGGGCAACCTGATCCTGCTGCAGATGGCCCTGCTCATGGCAGGGGGGTTGGACTTGATGACCGTTAGAGGTCCCTTCCAGCCTGGATTATTCTATGATTCTGTGACAGATGCAAAGACTGAGCCTAGGATCTGACAATGGATATTAGGCAGTCTTAGAGCCCACGCTAATATCAAAAGATGTGCAAATGTGGGTGTGCCTGTGGATCGAGGGTCCATGCATGTGTCAGTAGTGAATCTCCATCCCAACCAGGTGAGAACAGGGTGGGATTAGGCCTCTCATGCTCATATGTATGGGAGTGTTGTTGATGTTTACCTGGGTGCAGGTAACAGCATTGCACCCCATTGTGCTGATCAGAGTGTCTGGCCATCTCTGTGGGCATGTATGTGTGCACACGGGCACCTGTGTCGCTGGAGCTCAGCCTTGCTGCTGGCATGGTCGAAGGTGCACAGGATCCTTAACACTTTGACTAAAGACCTACTGTCTATTACAATGACAAACAACTGAAACTAAGTTTTGTCAGTAGCTTAACTTCACTGTGAAATTCATTTGCTAGGCACTGTTGTATAGCCTGCTGATTTTAAAAATAAAGTCTTAGTCTATAGAGCATGTTATTGCCCTCTGAACTATTGTATCATCAAGATGTCAATGTTAGACATTTTCAAGAGGTTGATTTTGGTGTTCGCATCTCTATATTAATCCTATGCAGCATGATTGGGCTTTTTATACTCAAGGAACTCAAAAATCCATGGACAGCTGCCAGAATTTAAACCAATTCTATTAAACAGAGCAAAACAAATTTATATTTTAAAATGCTCCACAATAACTTTAGTTCAACAACAAAATGTCTAAGTGAAAGAACAAATAAATCCAGCCGATACTGTAGAATGTAAATATTAAGACTCATTTGAAATTATAAATATAGGCTTCACTGAAAAACTATGATCACGGGGATCCTGTGATAGAGCCATCAAAGGGTCTTTTAGACGTAAACTGACAGCTTCTGATTAATGCTAGTGCACCAAATAGCTACGCTTTTCCAAATAATTACTGAAGAGTAAGATCTTTGGCATATATATTAAATAAGTTCCAGAGTAAATAAAGAATAGAAGTTGTTCATTAATTTAATGCTAACATTAGTCACAATATGCACAAAACTTGTATTAATCTAAGTTACCAGATAGACACTGCAGCAGCTTCTTCAGAGATGGTACTGTGAGAGCTCTTGACACCCCTAAAGCCCTGCTCACTATGCACACAGCAGAGCAAGCCTCACCTTGCACCTCTTTGACATGTTCTCTTACACTGTTCTTCTTAGTGGCGGCGTGTGGCCTCAGCTGGCTGGATCTGGCTTGCAGCAACGCATTTTCCTTGCTGCTCTGTAGGTGCTTTGAAGCAAGTGAAAGCAGACAGACTGGTTGTAACTGGTTTGCAGTTCTTTTTCTTCTTTTGGACTATTCTGATTTTTAACAGACATATTGTACATGTCTAATCCTTTGTCTGTACTATCACTGAAATGCAGGTAAGCAAAGTCCAGCAGTATGACACCTCTTACCTTTTCAAAGATACTTAACCACCAAGGAGTGGCAGGGGGGAGCAGAGACTCCTGAGAGATGCAGCGCTCCATGAGACAGTGCAGCATGGGCCATGTGCTCCAAAAGGTTCATTTTTTAAGAATATAACCAGTTTCCCAAACTTAGAAGAATAAGTTTTAATGCTAAGTCTTGCATACTTTTCAGATTCCCTCCTTAAAGAAAATTGTCATTAAATATAAAACATATTTTTAGAAAAAACCCACAGATGTACTTTTACCTTGAAATGCTAACAAACAGATGTTTTCAAGTCAAACTTTCAGATTTTTTTAAACCGTGAAATTTGGTTGTTAAAAGAAATGTAACACAAATGACCACCTTGCTTTTTGCCTAACAGGTTCTGTGCTGCAAAATGTTCATGGGGAAAATTCCCTTTTTTTTTTTTTTTTTTTTCTTATTTTTTCCCCTCCCTAAAATATCATTTGCATGTTATTTCAAATAACTCACTTCAGTTATTTTGTTAGTTTTGTAACTGCTTCTGTCCATTTTATAATTTCACGCATGACATTTTCCATTACCTTTAAGTAGCCAGTGGCAGTTATTTAGAGAGTTTTTCCCTTCAAGACAGTTCCATGGAAACTAGAATTAAATAGTCATTAAAATGGGGGAGTCCTTTTGTTCCTGTAAAATAGCTCTTGCACTGTATAGAAGTTGCTGAAATTTACAATTACATATAGGAATCTAGAATCTATGTGTGAGTGAGTGCATGTGCATGTGTTTGATGAGTTGTGATGGTGATAGCCTTAAAACCGTCAAGATCAGAGTTTAGATAATGACTAATGACTAGTTCACAACACCAATATACTAAATAAATTTGTGTATTACAATAGCAAATAAACTTCTCTCTTCATTTTTTCCAGTGTATTCATCTACAACAGCCCTGAAGAAGAAACAATGAACTTAGGTGCTTGGGAGAAAAAAGACAATTAAACTTTAAATGTACCGTGGAACAAAAGCCACATAGTAAACTAGCAAAGGATACTGGGGAAAAGAAACCCTAGTATTGCTGAATATGAAAACCTTGAAAATATGAAAAATTTGAAACCTAAATGCAATTTAAAATATACAACACCTGTAACAGAAAAAAAATGCCTTCTTAAATTCAGAAAACATGAAATAAAACATTTTATCTTTCATGAGGCCAAGAGAATAATAGAAATGGGATAGCTGCCAGCTGTCTTTTGTGAAGAGGGAAGGATTGATAAATTTTCAAACTGAAGAAACCTGTGAAATCTGTACTTTTAGTTAGAGAGTTAACTGTACTTGCCAAAAATGCTTAGTACTTATTTAAGAAAGCAGTAACAACACAGCAAACCAGTGGTTCCAACAAATATGAAACCAGTTGTTACCACAGATGTTCCCACAATGAAAGTGACCAAGACTAATCATAAAATTAAGGCAGCTGAATACATTTAATGACATTAATCTTGCCTGTAAGCTACATCTCATGGTCATTAAAAGCTTGATGCCATCGTCATGTGCTACAATTAAAGAGGCTCCTAGAAATTTCTTCTGAACAATCATATTTGTTAAAAATATTTGATGGAGTGAAATCAGCTGACACCAAAACATTATGTGCTCCATAAAGAAGACTTTTCTTTGTATTTTTGTAGGTGTCCAAGTAAAGTTCAAAGCAAATCATAAAATCATAGAATGGTTTGGGTTGGAAGGGACCTTAAATATCATCTAGTTCCAACCCCGCTTCCATGGGCAGGGACACCTCCCACTAGACCAGGCTGCTCAAATTCCCATCCAGCCTGGCCTGAACACTTCCAGGGAGGGGGCATCCACAGCTTCTCTGGGCAACCTGTACCAGTGCTGGAAGGGCTCACTGGACCCTTCTATCTGCAGGCTGAACAGCCCCAACTCTCTCAGCCTGTCCTCATAGCAGAGGTGCTCCAGCCCTCGGATCATTCCTTTAGCCCTCCTCTGGACCCGCTCCAACAGCTCCGTGTCTCTCCTGTGCTGAGGCCCCAGAGCAGACGCAGCACTGCAGGTGGGGCCTCACCAGAGCGGAGCAGAGGGGAAGAATCACCTCTCTTAACCTGCTGATCACACTTCTTGTGATGCAGCCCAGGATATAGGTGGTTTTCTGGGCTGCGAGTGCACATTGCCGCATCTTATTGAGCTTCTCATCAACCAACACCTCAAGTCCTTCTCAGCAGGGCTGCTCTCAATCCCTTCGTCCCCCAGCCTATATTGATACAGGGGGTTGCTCTGACCCATGTGCAGGATCTTACACTTGGCCTTGTTGAACCTCATGAGGTTCACCTGGGCCTACTTCTCCAGCTTGTCCAGGTCCCTCTGGATGTCATTCCATACTTCAGGTGTGTCAACTGTACCACTCAGCTTGGTGTTGTCCACAAATTTTCTGAGCACTTGATGCCCCTGTCTATGATGTGATTGATGAAGACATTAAACAGAACTGGTCCCAGTATGGACCTCTGAGGGTCACCACTTGTCACTGACCTCCATTTGGACATTGAGCCATTGACCATTACTCTCTGGGTGTGACCATCCAACCAATTCCTCATCCATCACACAGTTCATCTATCAAATCCACCCCAAAACCAACTTTCCCCATCCCTGCATCATAAGTTCCCTCTCATCAACCCCTTACTTTGCATGCACCATTCCGTATCATTACCATTCCGTATTATTCCATATCATTATGGATGATAAAGTTTTCCAAAACTTTAATACAAAAACCAGTCTTCAGAATGAAGATGTAAAACTAACTTAAAAACAAGCCACTTTTATTTTACTTTTATTCATGACTTAACTACATACGTTATAGACAAGGACTCTACAATACAGACTGGTTTAGTACCAAAAGACTGGCTTAGTCTTTTGGTAACTTTTGTAGACTCCTTTCCTAATGCGAAACTCTGTTTCTTGCATAAAACTCTCAGTATATTGAAAAGAAAAATCCACATCTGTGAAGACATAAATTCATGTTACAGATTAAAATACTGAAAGGTCATAAAAAAGCAAACAGTAAAACAGGAGGGTTATCTGAAGGCTTCCATTTAGAACTGTTTTTAAAGGGAAAATTAGATTTCCCATAACTACACTTTTTCACAGGGATATTTCACCACAACTATGCATTTAACTCAAACCAAAAAAATTTTCTTTCAGAAATAAGGGATGCAAAACAGAATAAGTCAATTCCACTTTGTTCTGTGACTATCAGAGTTGCCTCACTGCCTTGTGAAAAATGTTGCTTGGATTCCTCATGCTGTTGTTCTCTGCTTGTAAGAAAACTGTGCTCTTGTATGAGATACCAGATGTGAGATCAGTAAGGCTCACATTTAAAGAACGTTTTCTAAATGTACCACCTGTTAAAAGTGTTGGTAGAAGACACAATAAACATTCACAGTGCATTTTCTAACAGTCCAAAAACATAAATTGTTTCAAAATGTTAACACTGATATAATTTCGTGGTTTAAATGGGAAAGTTTTTATGGCGTTCAGAAAAGTTTGCATACATATCTAATGAAGTTAATGAATAGACTCACCTAATTTAATAAATTCCTCATATGAATAAAGTTAGACGTTTGCTTACAAATTTGTAACATCAGATCTCCAGTTTCAGTACACTGGAAGGAGTGCTTTGTGGGCTTCAAACACAATATTCTTTCATTAAAAGCAAAAAAAAAAAAAAAAAAATAAAATCCTACAGGGTAACCAGTGTTTTCTTTTACCCAGATTACAAAAATACTTTTTGTTTGTTTGTTTGTTTTCGCGAGAAAACATCAGACTCCTGCAAATATTTGAATTTAAAATAAGTATGGAAACAATTTATGTAAAGATATAATCCAAATGTTTTCACAATCTCAAGAAGTATCTCTGCCTTTAAAATGAAAACAAAACTATTGTTATTCTTTTCATAGGTCAAAAACCTTATTTCTTTGCACAACACTCTTACCTCCAACTGTGACAAATCAGGTACTTTTATTTCAGAGAATATTATGCCTCCTCTTTGACTGATGTAGCAGTAGAGATTTTATTTAGAACTGAACTACATATTTCTGGTTTTGCAAAATTCAAAGTAAGTTTTGTACTGAAATAAGTGTATTTAAATTACAAATAGATGGAGATGATACAAATATAAAGATGAAGATTGATGCATAGATGATACTTCAAAATAGCCCATTATCTTGGTTATTGCTATCTGGCATAAAATAGGAAAAGTATTCTTTTTTTTTTTTTTTTTAATGTAATGTCCTGTATTTAGTACTACCAATTCCCATTACAGAAAATATTACATTTCTACATTGTTTCTATTTTTTAATCCTGTTTCTATGGTAACTGTTATAGCTGCGGTTTGTTAAAGCATTTGACAAACATTATTCTATTGGTTATTATAATCAGATACATGTTAGAATATAAAGTTATTGACCCAAGGAAAAAAACTGAAAACTTTGTTCCAGATCTAGTTATATAAAAATTCAGATGAGGTTAAGAGGTGAGCTTTTACCTAAATTACATTTCTGTAACTGTTGCAAAGGTAAGAAGAACTTTCAAATTGCCACAATCTGCCATAACATCTCATCTAAAAGAAAATTTAAGGAATTGGCCAATAAAAGAAGAGTGTTGTTTCACTCAGCAATCTGTGTTATTTAATAGATCCTTAAGAGTGAGACATAGAACATGAATGCTAGTAAACTAAATGAAGCTATATTATTTAAGTGGATGATCACATTAGTATGTTTAATAAACACATCGATTTCATTTGGAGATTTCATGCATCATGCATAATCTGATATTTCTTCTTCCAAATCACTTCTTTCAACTCCTAATATCACTGTAGGATCACATAATTTGCATGGACAGGAAGTTTCAAAAATGTTTCACAAACATAAGTGTGCATCCTAGCAGATGTAATTATGCCAGCATAATTGGACTAGAGGTAGATTGAAGCTGCCAGTTTCAAACTAAACACTAGCACTTACCTATTTTCTTATTTGGTTTGTTGGTTAGAGGATTCTTTTAGTTTTAATATTTTAGCGTTAGTATTTTGTTGGTTTGTATTTTTTTGTCATTTTCTTTATCCATTTAATTTGTCAATATATTTAGAAAATTGTCAATATGATAAAAAAGCAGTTTCCCCAGACAGGCATGACTTCAGACACTTTCTAATGGTTTAGAGTATATATGATCAAGATAGTGTCTTCCATCCACAGAAAATAGATGTTATAAGTTCTGAATCAGAGAATTCAAGTAAATGCTTAGAAATCATAAAGCATAGACCATTTAATGTGCAGAAACACACCCAAATTCTTTTCCCTGCTGGCAAATGAAAGACATTGGATCTCAGAACCTCACACTAATTTATAGGAGATTGACAATACAGTTTGCCCACTATACATTATGATCTGTTTGCTGAGAATATCTGTGGGATCAATCGGGGTACGCCTTTATCTATTTCTCTACAAATAGACAGGTCCAAACAAAGTCTCATTCCCTAGAGGAATAACAGTTACAGATAACTTTATTTATACTAAAACACAAACAAACAAACAAAATTTAAAAGAGAGATTAAAAATAGGCCAGAAGCAATAAACTCGGGCAGTAGTGTTTTGAATATCTATTTCAACATTTTTAATCTAGGAATTTCAGGACTGGAAGAGCTGGATTTGTCCACTATCAAGTGTAAATCTGAACACCTAGCTGACCAATAGAAAAGCACATCTCCAGAACAAAATTTAGAAACAAAATCAAGGCAAATAACCTACTGCAAAGCACTGACATTTCTTGACTTTCAGGAGTTGCACGGAGCATTTAGCTACATGAACCTTTCCTTGAAAACAACCACCAGTTTCTCATTCAGCAGTGCGCATCATGCTTCTTGGTTTCCCTGCTGTTATTTTCCAACTCTGACTTGCTTTGCACTATTCCCTTCTCATTTTCATTCATACATGTTTCTCCATTGCTATATGATAAGAGGTGAGCTGTTTCTCTCACTTTAAACTTGGGAATCCATCTGGAAGGTTACTGTATTCTTTCCTATCATCTTTACTACTCTAAAGATTTCTCATTTAAAGAAAAATTCAAGGAAAAAAAAGGATGTTCCTCTGAGGCACTTTTTTCTAAGATTTCTTTAACCTCATATTAAGTGTAAACAAACCCTGTTCAGAATATGAGTTTGAATACTAAATATCTTTTTTTTTTTTTTTTTTGGATAACTGAGAAATTAGGAGGCTGTACACCTCATTTAATTCCTGTGTAAATATCTGTCGATCCAAGATGCACTGCTATATTAAGAATGCAATTACAAATTATTCATCCTTAACCCTTTTTGTTAAATTCAAGAACAAAAAGAATATTTTTATACATTAGTTCATAAGCACTTAATACCACTAGCCATTAAGCCTTGTGGAGTCTATCCAGTCCTGTCCATAGGAAAGCATTCATTTAAAAGGACACGACTCGATGTTCCCTCCCAGGAAGTTCAAATCCTCAGGCACCATTTCCATCTCCCTTTGCAATTATGAAAAGACAGACTATTCTGCATTTAAAGATCAAGATTGGCAATAGGGCTTCTGAATGTTCATCCTCTGCTCCAAAAGCAACTTCTACTATGGCAGGGATTTCGTCTGTGACATGGAAAGTTACTGAGTTTGTTCTGATGTTGATCATAAAAAGGACACCTCCCACATTATAATTTATCAATGGTTTATAGGAAAAAAATGCACATGACAATTTCCAATGACTATGATGTAAAAGGAAAATTCAAATATTGCCGTTTAATACAAAGTCAGTTTATTTTTCCCTCTAGATCAATAACAGTTAGAAATGGGTATATATAATTACGATTAAGAAATTCAAATTATGCAAAGAAATATTTTAAGTGTACCATCAGATATGACACAACAGCGAGAAATAGCTAGTTGTAAAGCAAGAAATAACAACGAACACTTTAAAATAATGATCAGAGTTAATTAATGCTGAATGAGAATCCTCCAGAAATACTCATGACATTCACAATAATACTAAATGAGTTCATCATTGCTTTTATGAAACCAACATTATGCCAGTGAATTAGGAGTAAAAGCAATTATGTTCAGTATGATATTTCTATTCTTCATTTTGTATCTATTTTGTCTTTCCACAACTTCAGTCCTCCAAACAAATTCATGAGTAAATGAGTACATGAGTACACATTATTCTTGTGCATAATTCCATGGAGTGAAATTTATGGAAATTCAGGAAGATTGTATTAGTGATGAGTCATTTGCAAATCAATTCTGTGGTCTTATTCTTCATCTTGTCTATATTTGTAGTTCCTGATAAGACATCTAAACTTGGAATTATCGCTCTTCCTTGCAGATGGAAATGGTGCATGAACAATTTGCAGTAAGCTAGAATTAATATAGATAGACTGAGTCAAACTAGGGAACAAGTCTGTCAGAAAAACTGTGGGTATCATTGTTCTTCCCCTGTGACTGTGTAGGTTGTCTTCTGATGTCCCTTCCATCTTAAGAAATTTGATGCTGTACAAATGTAAATCCAAACCAAACTATCCTTAGGACCCACGGAGGTAGAAATACATGGTTGCAGGGAGATAAAAAAAAACAGTGTTCTGTAAGACAGAAGGATGATGAAGTGAGGATGATGAAGCTTTGAAAAAGGGGGACAAAGATGCCAGGTGCCCACTACACCACTCTGTCACTCCCCTCCTCAGCATGATGCAGGGGAAGAAAATAAGATGGGAAGAAAACTCAGGGGTCAAGATAAAGGCAGTTTAATAAAGAAAAAGTAAAAACTGCCCACAGAAAGAAAACAAAACAAAACAAAAGATTTATTTTCTACTTCCCATCAGCAGGTGATGTCCAGCCAATTCATAGGAAGTAGGGCCTCAGTACGCGTGGTGATTGCTCTGAAAGACAGCCTTAATTATGAATGCCCACCTTCACTCTCTTCCTTTCTCTTACCTTGTATTGCTGAGCACGATGTCAGAGGGTATGGAATATCTCTTTGGTCAGCTTGGGTCAGCTGTCCTGGCTATGTCCCCTCCCAACCTTTTGCTCACCCCCAGCCTGCTGGCATTTAGGATGAGGGGGATATTGGAGAGACACCATGATGCTGTGACAGCACTGCTCAGCAGTAGCCAAAACACTGGGTGTCATCAATACCTTTCTAGCTACCAATACAAAGCACAGCACTGTGAGGGCGGCTGTGGGGAACGTTAAATCCATTCCAGCCAGACCCAATACAACTTTACATGGTCTTTCCTGTCCCCCCTGCACACAAAGGAGAGGTGTGACATGTTCCAGAAGGTAAAGCTGCAACGTAAAGATTTCTTCCAAGACATGCACAATAGGACTCGACTGCCAGTGATGTCACCTATACAAGTGCGTTTACTGCTAGAAGAAACCAGACCAAACCATCTGAAAGCAGCAAAGTTGCAACAAAATTGTGCAAACTCAGATAATAAATATGTATTAACATGCTTGCACAGGGGCTTTGCACATACAAATGCTCAAAGTGAATGGTAAGAGACAATCGGGAGGTAAGAAGGCTCTGGGGAGACCTTATAGCAGCCTTCCAGTACCTAAATGGGGCCTTCAAGAAAGCTGGAGGACTGTTGACAGGGATGTGTAGTGATAGGACAAGGGGTAATGGCTTCAAACTGAAAGAAGGTAGATTTAGATTAGAATCATAGAATCATAGAATTGTAGGGGCTGGAAGGGACCTCGAGCGATCATCGGGTCCAACCCCCCTGCCAAAGCAGGCTCCCTAGGACATATCACTCAGATAGGCGTCCAGGCGGGTCTTGAATATCTCCAGTGAAGGAGACTCCACCACCTCCCTGGGCAGCCTATTCCAGTGCTCTGTCACCCTCATTGTGAAGAAGTTTTTCCGCATGTTGGTGCGGAACTTCCTGTGTTCCAGCTTGCAGCCATTGCCCCTTGTCCTATCCCCACAGACCACTGAAAAGGGGCTGGCTGATTCCCCCTGCATCCCCTGCTTCAGGTAATTATAAACTCCAATTAGGTCCCCCCTTAGTCTTCCCTTCTCAAGGCTGAACAGTCCCAACTTACTCAGCCTTTCCTCACAGGGGAGATGCTCCAGGCCCTTAATCATCTTCGTAGCCCTAAGATAGGGGAAACAGATAGAGGAAAGAAATTCTTCACTCTCAGGGTGGTGAGGCACTGCAACTGGTTGCCTAGAGGGGTTGTAGATGCCCCCTCCCTGGAATTGTTCAAGTGCATGTTAGCAGGGGCTTTGAGCAACCTGGTCTAGTGGAAGGTGTCCCTGCCCATGGAAGCGGGGTTGGAACTAGATGATATTTAAGGTCCCTTCCAACCCAAACCATTCTACAATTATATGATCTACCTACCTGTCAGCCTCACCTCTGTGCCTGGGAAAGTCATGGAGCAGATCCTCCTAGAAGCTGTGCTAAGGCACATGGAGGACAAGGGAGGGGATTAGAGACAGCCAGCACGGCTTCACCAAGGGCAAGTCCTGCCTGACCAACCTAGTGACTTTCTATGATGGTGTGACTACATCAGCGGACAAAAGAAGAGCCACAGATATCATCTATCTTGACTTCTGTAAGGCCTTTGACACAGTCCCGCACAACATCCTTCTCTCTAAACTGGAGAGGTATGGATTTGATGTGTGGACTGTTTCGTGGATGAGAAATTGGTTGGATGGTTGCATCCAGAGGGTAGTGGTCAACGGCTCAATGTCCAGATGGATATCAGTGACAAGTGGTGCCCCTTTGGGCTCCATAGTGACACCAGTACTCAACATCTTCATCAATGACATAGACACTGGGATGGAGTACACCCTCAGCAAGTTTGCAATGACACCAAGCTGAGTGGTACAGTTGACACACCTGAGGGATGGGATGCCATCCAGAGGGACCTGAACAAGTTCCAGGTTCAAATTGCTTTGTGAGTGAGCAGCAATTGCACGTGCACACATGTGCACATGAAGTGTGCTCCATTAGCAGTCATACAGCCAGGCATCAGGAAAGCACACTCAGAGTGCTTTCATGGGCAACACTCGCACGAAGCCAGCAGAAGCATCTCTCAGCCAAAAGACCTGCAGGGCCAGTTTCAGCCAGGGAAGGGGCTCAAGGACACTCTGGAAAGCCCTGGCCAAGCCCAGACGGCTCATTCAGCTTCCTTCCAAGGCGCAAATGCAGCAGCAGCAGTGGGTCAAGGTGCTTTGCACACATCCTTTCCTGGCGCGTGACCCATGCCTGTGCAGACGGTCCCTTGGGCAGTGCCACTCGCTGTTTCGCTTCTCTCCTCTCTCTGCTCCCCACAGCAAGCACAGGCACAGCAGCCAGCCCGACAGGAGGGTCCCCGTCACTGCCAGCAGCAGCAGCGGTGCTCTGACACGGCAGAGTTGCTCTCCGGAAAGCCCCAGGGTGGCATTCATGAAATGCTATGTATGATGCACATCTTTAACTACAAAACAAGCCGTTCTGTAAGTACCAAACTGAGAAACATTTGTCTTCCTACGGATCTGCGTACTAAACACCTGATACTGAGGGAGAGATGAAGAATATACAGGAAGGCAGCAATATAATGAATTTCTCCCATTTCCTTCCTGACAGTTAAAGAAGGTGTATTCTGATATTACAACTAATAGTTTCACTAGAGCTATCACAATCTAATTGCCTGTCTTCATCAGACTTGTAGAAACATCAGTTAATTTTCAGGAAGGGGAAAAAGGTTTAGTCAAATAGTCAGTAATGGGGATGACCACTCAAAATGTGATTACAAAACAAAAAGTAAAATTCATAACTTCTCTTCCATATTCTTATTTAAGGATGTTAATTAAAATACAGATATGTTTATTAAAAAAACCTAAAAATCTAGGAAGAGAAGGCTAGAATAAACTGTCATATTGTAACTTTTTTCCTTCACTCAGACTTACCCTCCATTGAAAAAGGTCTTTCTCCAATCATAAATAAAAACAATTGGAATCTTTCAAGGTTGCTTTTCACTCTGAGCCTCATAGACAAATGATAGTGAGTTTGCAAGTTTTTTCATGTAAGATTTAGAGAGTCTGCTTGGTTTGAATCTCTATCAAACAGCTTGCTGCACTCCAGTATTTTTCTAACATATTTTGTGTTTGCTTCTATGCATCCTATTTTAATTAAAAATACCAGAAAAAATGACTAGTATAATTAGATTTAATTTGGATATATTTTATCAGACAGCACAGCCATTCCAACTTGTTATAGAATCACAGAATCATTTAGGTTGGAAGAGACCTTTAAGATCCTTGAGTCCAGCCATTAACCTATGGCTACCAAGTCCACCACTAAACCATGTCCCTAAGCACCCCATTTACATGTCTTTTAAATACCTCCAGGGTTGATGACTCCATCACCTCCCTGGGCAGCCTGTTTCAGTGCCTGACAACCCTTTTAATGAAGGAATGTTTCCTAATACCCAATCTAAACCTCCCTTGACACAATTTGAGACCATTTCCTCTTGTCTAATTGCCTGTTACTTGGGAGAAGAGACTGACACCCACCTCCCTCCTACCTCCCTTCAGGTAGCTGTAGAGAGCGAGATCTCCTTTCCTTCAGGCTAAATAATCCCAGTTCTGTCAGCTACTCCTCACAGGACTTGTGCTCTAGAACCTTCACCAGTTTCATTGCCCTTCTCTGGACACCCTCCAGCACCTCAATGTCTTTCTTGGAGTGAAGGGCCCCAAAACTGAATGCAGTATTCAAGATGCGGCCTCACCAGTGCTGAGAAGCAGAGAGGTAGCTGATGCCTTATTCCAGACTCTCTCCTCTTTCCTTATCCTTGTGTTTGAAGTAGGAAAGGCGTTCTCTTGCTTTATGGAAATAAACATTATAGTAATTTTGTCTTTGTAGATGTTTCATCTTCTCTTTGCATTAACATAGTTATTTCCTTTTATAGAGGTGATATCAGCCCCCATGTTAGTCATTGTCTCATTTCAGATGCCTAAGCACATGTGCTATCGCTTTGTCTGCTCTCATGTTATGCTGGATATGTTACACAAGATCTCTGAGACCTCTGTCATTACAGACGTACCTATTTAGTGCTTCAGTATAATCTCATATGGCACCTGATGCCTATGCTTAGGCAAGATCACCTGGTGTCTATGGTTAGGCAAGATATACATGACCTTGCTGTCAAACCAGCTGATGTACAAATATATGGGTACTTAGAGAAGTCGGTATAACTGAGGGCTGGGGAAAGCTGACACAACATTTCACCTTCCACAGTTGAAGATGAGCTGAGATTTGAGCTTTCATTACATGTACTACTTGTATTACTCCTCATGGATGTGCATTATAGCCTAATGCAAATAAGAGTGCTAAGATACAGGTAAATTCCTCAGGAACTGGGTAAATTCTGTGTTGTTATGCCATTAAGAAGTTTCAAAAATAAAACGAGAGTTACATATAAAGTATATTCACCATGTACCTTACAGTCCTGTAAAGATGTCGAGTCTGTAACTGGAATGTGACCATAGTCAGAGGTACATAAAACTAATTTTGTGCCTTGCTCAATGACCATCATGGTAATTTCTATTTTATTGCCATACTGATATTACCATTCTAGAATATAAAGCAAACTGTCCCTCAAAGCTTGTTCTGTACAAGTAATCCCCTATTTTATTATATGATAGAAACACTATGAAAAAAGTTATTCTCTGCTATATTGTTTCCTCTCTTATTAATTAAAGATAATAACGGATTTAATGAAAACCATATGTATCATATCTTATATAATATTTGAGGAATTAGATTTTAGTTTCCTCAATGCTCTTTAAGACTTCTCTGCCTCTTTCTCTTTGATATTCTCTACTACTAATCAATTTAATGCTGAAATTCCAATCAGTGTTGCAATTTAAAAGATAGATTCAGATTAATGTCCTTCCAAGCCATCTGTTCTGCTTGAAATAAATTGAAAATAATATCATTCCAAATGCAAAACAATCTTAACATAATACTTTATTTAAGAATTAAAACCAGAAAATCCATGCTTCCACACAAGCCATCCCTAAGGAGATGATGTTAACACTTCAACTTACAAAAGAGTTTATTATTACTATATTTTCCTATATTTTACATCCTTCTAATAGTCAGGAAGGAATGTGCATCTGATTATTATTAGCACATACATTCTTAGTCTTTCTTTCCCAACAAAAATTTCCAAGCACACACGAAGTTCAAATCCTAGAATGTGCTTCCAAAACTGTGAGCTTCTTTCAAAGACTGAATTTTCCTTGATACCATGGGGAAAAAAAAAAAAAAAGAAAAAGAAAAAAAAAAAAAAAAAAAAAAAAAAAAAAAAAAAAAAAAAAAAAAAAACCAAAACCATCACACCATAAACAAACAAAACCAAACACACACACATTTTTTTCCCCTTGTAACTCTTCGGAAGAAATATCATACCATGTTGCATTCAAGGTTTTTAATTTTGTATATACGTTAGATCATAAAGGAGCAGTAAAGAGCATAGAATATTTCTCCAAGTACAGATTTCTGTCAAGACATCCTACTTTTGAGGGTTAATCCCATCTGTGAAGTACTTGGTTCAATTGTAAACTATTTTCCATTGACAAAAATAAAATATCTACATTACAAATTTGTAGAAATTGTTTAGGTCCTTTTCTTTCTATCCCTAAGAAGTAAATTATCTCTAGTCCAATGTTTTGTGTTCCTATGAATTTCAGAGACAGTCAATTCCCTGCAAAACTGTAGTCACTGGCCAAACTGTCTCCATTTCAATCTGGTAAACTTAATTCTGACGTTCCTGTGGTCCATGATACTTATTCCAGTACAGAATAAAAAGAGTCACTTCTCAAACTATCCCTGACACAGCTGTTTTCTGCAATAGGCAGGACAGACAATGCATCTCAAATGGCATGGGATACCAAGTGTAGGCAAGTGAATCAAGTTCCTCCTGAGTGGTGAGGTTTAGGTTCCACTAAATGTGTGGAATAAATCACCCAGAGCGTAATGGGACATTCAGCTTCTGTAATGACTTGTGTAATCACCCTCATTTTTGCTGCCTTGTCCAGAATGGGATACAATGTTTTGTTTCCTCATATATTAAATTTATGACTTCTCGAATTAGAAAAATATTGTCTTCCATTTCTCTGTTTATCTAAAACAAAACAAAACAAATTGAATGTTCCTCTTTCCTTTCTTCACTAATTTATAACTAAAAACGAGAATATTTCTGGCTCTTATGAACCTGTATTTCTACTGTTATGTCAGGAAAAAAATACCAGGGACTTCAAATTCCATATCAAATATAAACTAATTTCTACTTGTACATTTTTTCTAGCTCAAAAGTAGTAGTTTAATAAAAAGTAAATGAAAATTATTTCAATCATTTCTATCATCTCCTCCTTAAAAATATCAACTAAAAGTCAAGTCCTTAATTTTCTTGAAGGCTGAATCTGAGTTTAACCAAAAGGGTGCTTTTAACTCATCCCCAGAGTAAATCTGTCTCTTTTATTTTATTGAACATTCTGTAAAAGTGATATGCTAGTTACTAGTAACTATTAATCCTAATACTAACTAAAAGGTAGAAAGACTAAAAATAAAATATTGGTATTCTTATTGGTACTTTCATTTGTTATTGTTTCAAAATGGCAGGCATCTTCAATTAGTTCTAAAAATATATTAAACCTACTCAAGTTCTGAAGTATTACTAATTCCTTTCTTCACATATGAAGGGGCAAAAAAAAAGAAAAACAGAAACTTGTAATTTATATTCAAATTTCTTATTTAAATTTGAGATGATTACGATGTTTTGAAAACATTACGTTGACATCTAATTGACAATCACTCTGCATGTCACTAGCCAGACTGTGTTCGATTCTGATCATCACCAAAGAGACAGAAAAGCTGAGAGAGAATTTGGAGGGGGAGGGGAGACAGAAAAAAAAAGTAAAGTGTTTAAGGAGTTAAGACAGATCAAAAGGAAGAAGAGCACCAGGAGGTAACCAAGCAGATAACTCTGTCTTGATTTAACCCCAAATGGTAACTGGACCATGAAGGCGCTCACTCACCCCTCCCCAGTGGGGTGAGG